>JAOTOM010003543.1:0-164103 GCA_034440615.1 Ashinkailepas kermadecensis
AATCATACCGAGTGCTATGGACGTGCAATATGTGATCTGACCTGCATGTGATGTGTCCAGTTACAGTGCTAAGTCCGGGTATGCCGAGATGCTGGTTCATGGCTCGCCCAACGGCAAAACAAGCTACCCACGCAGCATCAGCCCGGACTCGCGCTCCCAGAGTCCCCACTACACCAACAAGTCGTCCTACCACCGCGACAACAGACTCAAGGACTACCGGGACCATCGCGATTACAGGGACCGTGATCGACACAGAGGTCAGTGTCAGCGTCCGCACTGGCCCGGCGACACGCGACACCCTGCTGCCTGCGTCATCTTAAAATAGAGTCCGCTGTATGCAGATGTGCAGGTTGTCATAGGTTCTGATTGCTCTCACTTTCAACCACCTACAAAACTATTTTTTCCCCATGAATGCATCACACCTGTAACAAGAGTAAAAGTGTGCATTTGGAAGCTCTTGCATGTACCAGTAGTCATGATACCCAAGAAATTTGAGTTCCTGACCAAGCCCACATGTCTTGAGCTGAATGCTTAATGCCTTCGATAAGCATTTGCCAAGTTTTTTTTAATCACGAAATGTATATTGTTTGATGAGATATTCTTGTCTACACTTACATTTCCTCAGTATTTTTTTCCGATGAATAATTTACGATATAATTGGTCACCTTAATTTATGTTTCTTCAGTGTGTATTCCAACGAGCCCAGTACCAAGCTCTCCCCAAGCGTATTTATTTCATGACCTGGTCCGGCCCGACCAGGTCAACAGAGCTACTCGTAGCTGCCAAGTCGACGAGGCAACACTAAATCTGTGTGCATGTGGTGCAGGAAGCGAGAGCAGTCCACGGGATCGGGACCGGGACCGGTACAGGGACCGCGACCGCGACCGAGATCGAGACCGGGATCGGGACAGAGACCGGGATCGAGATCGGGACCGGGATCGGGACCGAGACAGAGACCGAGATCGAGATCGCGATCGGGACGGCGAGCGGGAGCGCGACGCCGGCCGCTCGACGTACGATCGCTCCGACAGGGACCGCTCGGAGGTGAGTGCTGCGCGCCACGTGTCGCTACCCACCGCGCGCAACGTGTTATTATAGTAGTCAGCTCACCAACGTATGTCGTGTTGGCCGGCGTGGATATGTGTGTGTGTGGCTATTTTTCCAGTTCCATGTCAGAATTAAGGCACTGTTGCCTTGTTCTGGCTGATTAGTTCCAAAATAATCGCAGACAGTTCCTCGTGGTTGTTGATGCTTCGCTTATTGGGGTGGTACTGGGAAGACATGCCTAAAACGATGGGATGAAGGTGAGGAATTGATCGAGAAATGATATGAAAATGTGGATTTACGAAGGAGGAGCAAAAGCACATCAGTGAGATATTTGAGCGTTTCGTACCAACAGTGTTGGCTTTTGTTTGGTCACCCAAATGATCGAATTGCAATATATATAATGTCCACCATTCAGCACACAAAATCTCGAATACAAATTTATTTAAACCATCCGGTCTGGTCACTCTTGTCACATCTCCCTTGCCTACAGCCTCCTTCATCATTAAATCTTTTGGGTTTACAGGCAGCACTTGCTAACTGCAGTATGAAGCTAAAGTGGTAGCTCCATAACAGAATGTAAAATTAATAATGGTAAAGCACTATTCGTTGCCGATGACACAATTTGTTTATGATTTACACACAATATGTGGGCGAATTGGTTGATTGATGCCAAAATGTATGTTTTTGTTTGTTTGTTGGCGATGCTGTTTCCGACATGCTTTGAATTTCTACCGTTCACCGTACCTGTGGACACCGTTCATACCTATCAATATTCATTGTTGTAGAATCATATCTATTTTAATTTTCATGGAGCACGTGCTCCTTTGATAATTTCACCCTCCCCACTCCTACCTTGTGCCTTGCCCCCACCCCCCACCCCGCTGAACCTTGAACCATTGCTTTTGGGAGGGGCGAGTGGTCTAGGAGTTAGATGCTCGTCTCATAATCGAAAGATTGTGGGTTCGAATCTCACCTGTCGCTACTCTTCGCCCGCGACCAATCGGCGTGAGAGATTGTCGACGCTATATGACTCAACGTTCGACGTGTCGTAAAACCAATAACCAACCAACCAACCATTGCTTTTGGAGCTGTATATGCTTACATTGTATGGTGAAATATGCAAACTTCAAAAGTAGCATCTTTGGATACAAACAAGTATCTTCTTCCCAAAAAGAACAGTGAGCAGGGAACAGGGGTAGAAAATCAGGCTCCCACAAAACTGAATTTCACACTTTCAGCAACCTCGGAGTTAGTCTCCGTTCTCTTACTCAGGTCATTTTTCAAATTAATGTCTGGCAGAATTTGTCTGGTTGGTCACATCCATCAGGAAACCTTGCACCCACATGCAGATTTTCTCCTGAATTCTAGAACCCTAGGTTTTATTTTGCAAATCACATGATTACTATTGCATTAGGCATACAGGCTTGATGTAAGACTACATACACATAAATAATGCCGGGTTATGGAATCATACATGAATTAAGCGTCAAACTGGAGGTTGGTTTAATCTGTAGGACAACTGGAACACTAAGAATCTCCAAGAACATCCAATAACATCATGCAATATGTACTCATGTTGCCCACAACATAGCACTTTTCTTGGCTTTGGGGATGATAATAAAAAGCATACAGGAAGATGTGTGCATAATTTATGCCTAGTTAAACAAGGTAATTCACATCGTTCATTTATTACTTCATCTTATTTTGTATCATACAATAACTGTTTATGTGCAGAATTATAATGAACATATTCTTCTTTTCAAGTATTCTATATTTTTAATATCTACCAGTGGTGGATAAACTATGGCAATAAAATAAGCATTATACTGGTAATGATGGAAGTGTCGTTGACGAATATTAGTGTACTTTGTAGTTCTTTATTTCATTTTAGGTAGTGTACAGTCATTTAAGCTTCACAGTGCAGTGAGTCAATGTTGTCTTTCAAACCATCATTCTTGAAAACATTGGTAATCTTTCTATATATCATCAGAATGATAATTCCAAGCTGAGGAGGGGACGAGTGGTCTAGGGGTAAGATGCTCGTCCCACAATCGAAATATTGTGGGTTCGAGTCTCACCTGTCGCTACTCTTCGCCCGCGACCAATCGGCGTGAGAGATTGGCGACGCTATATGACTCAACGGTCGACGTGTCGTAAAAACCAATAACAGCCAAGCTGAGGAATTTGGCAGGGAGGGTTGCTTTGACCAGGGAAAATGTGAAATGATGCAATCGTGTAACCAGAGTGTATCATTCTTGAACCTGTTTTCCCAAATGAAATAGCTGTTTTTAGTTAATTGTGGAGACGCTGGAATGGACATTATTGTAACAATTACAGATCTGGTTGGTAGCATGCCAATATATTGCTCGAATTTGTGGTCGAAAGTGCCTGAAATACCATGAAAGGCTTTGGGTTCAATTATCGCATTTCCATTTCTGTTCCAAGTAAAAAAATAGCGCTCACATGAAAAACACAATAACTCGTCGAACAAATCCGTGCACTTCCTTTTCCATATTCCTACATGGGCTACCAAGACTGTCAAAAGGTCACAGCAAAAGTCTGTCATTCGATGGCGTTCCAATTCGCGATCTCCACCGGCGGAAATGGGATATATCTGGGTCTGATGACAGGATGTGTGTGTGTGTGTGTGTGTGTGTGTGTGTGTGTGTGTGTGTGTGTGTGTGTGTGTGTGTGTGTGTGTGTGTGTGTGTGTGTGTGTGTGTGTGTGTGTGTGTGTGTGTGTGTGTGTGTGTGTGTGTGTGTGTGTGTGTGTGTGTGTGTGTGTGTGTGTGTGTGTGTGTGTGTGTGTGTGTGTGTGTGTGTGTGTGTGTGTGTGTGTGTGTGTGTGTGTGTGTGTGTGTGTGTGTGTGTGTGTGTGTGTGTGTGTGTGTGTGTGTGTGTGTGTGTGTGTGTGTGTGTGTGTGTGTGTGTGTGTGTGTGTGTGTGTGTGTGTGTGTGTGTGTGTGTGTGTGTGTGTGTGTGTGTCTGTGTCTGTGTCTGTGTCTGTGTCTGTGTCTGTGTCTGTGTCTGTGTCTGTGTCTGTGTCTGTGTCTGTGTCTGTGTGTGTGTGTGTGTGTGTGTGTGTGTGTGTGTGTGTGTGTGTGTGTGTGTGTGTGTGTGTGTGTGTGTGTGTGTGTGTGTGTGTGTGTGTGTGTGTGTGTGTGTGTGTGTGTGTGTGTGTGTGTGTGTGTGTGTGTGTGTGTGTGTGTGTGTGTGTGTGTGTGTGTGTGTGTGTGTGTGTGTGTGTGTGTGTGTGTGTGTGTGTGTGTGTGTGTGTGTGTGTGTGTGTGTGTGTGTGTGTGTGTGTGTGTGTGTGTGTGTGTGTGTGTGTGTGTGTGTGTGTGTGTGTGTGTGTGTGTGTGTGTGTGTGTGTGTGTGTGTGTGTGTGTGTGTGTGTGTGTGTGTGTGTGTGTGTGTGTGTGTGTGTGTGTGTGTGTGTGTGTGTGTGTGTGTGTGTGTGTGTGTGTGTGTGTGTGTGTGTGTGTGTGTGTGTGTGTGTGTGTGTGTGTGTGTGTGTGTGTGTGTGTGTGTGTGTGTGTGACAGGGGAGGGTGGGGGTGACCGGCAGGCCGTGTGCCGGCCCGCTCTGACGACACGCCCGCCGCCAGGTTCGCCGTGACGACCGGCCGTCGCGCATCGGCGCCTGGACCGAACACGTCTCGTCGTCGGGCAAGAAGTACTACTACAACTCGACCACCGAGGTGTCGCAGTGGGACAAGCCGCGCGAGTGGCTGGATGCCGAGCGGCGCGACTACCGCGACGCCGACGGTGGCTCGCACCGCGCCGCCTCGAGCGCCGCCAGCGCCGCCGCCGACACGAAGTCAGGTCAGTCACCGGGCACTGGACACCCAGCCGCTGGCGGCGCTCCTGCACCCAGGCCAAGTGACACGTTGACGTGAATGAGGTCAAAGTTTGGAGTTCCAAATTGAACAAAGACAAATAGATGTGGTTGGCGCCGCGGAGATGTGATCACAGGCATTCAAATGTACTGTAAAACAAAACTCGATGCAGGCAACTTAAGATGTGAACAAGCTTGCTAGTAGCCAATCTCTTCCTTGCTTTTCCTTGCTCGGTCGATAGAACCGTATTCGAGAGGAAATTTCCAGCATCGTAGATATTTTGGTGCCGGGCTCAGTGCGGATGTAGTGTATAAATAGCTGCTGTCTTCTCGATGTTCATGCTGGTCGAATTAGCTACCATTTCAAACAAAGCAAGTGCACGACGCTATTTGGATAAGCGCTGGGCCTTGCTTAGACGCCACCAATACATGGCAAGCACATCGTGTCCTTCCTGTGACACTTCTAATAAGTGCATGTTTGAGCCGAGTGTCTTGAAATTCTTGAATTTGATTGGCGACCTACACTTAGTCAATTGTTTTGACATCGCTTTTTCTTTTCGACATCATTGAGTGCCTTTTTTGCTGCAGGTTATGAGTTATATTTGCATTTTTGAAATCACGTTTGGCTTCAGCAATGTCAACTGGCAAAAGCAGCAGATACACTACTAACATCATCACCATCATGAAACAATCAGCAAAGATCATTGAAAATCACAGGCACAGGCATCCATGCTTGCACATTTTTATAACATCAGTTGTTTTTTTACATCACCCTCCTTTCCTTCCACTCTACAACAAAAAACAATTTCATGGCACTGTTTGAGTCACTACTAATGTTGTGTGGTCCAGTGCGTCTTGCATTGTGGCTTCGAGTTCCTGCGCGACGCTTTCAGCTGTTTCAGCTGTGTCCATCAGCTTAACTCAGGAAGATTTAACAACGGAGACATGAAGCGGACCATAAAACTATGGCCATAAGGCTATGAGGCCCATAACCCTGGTCTGCGCACAGTATTTGTTGCTTTCCCAGGGCAACAGGTGAGGGTTGTGATCTTCCTAGCATTTCGAATCGCTTAGTGTCAGTAACGACTTGAGCAAAAAATCAGGTCCCTGCACGTGACATCTCGCGATTGACACACTATTTTTATATTCGAGTTTTTAGCTGACATCCCAGGTCAACTTAAAAGCATTTTTGGAGAGAAAAAAATCAATAATTTTCACTTTTAATAGACTGTGTAAAATACAATAGCATAAACGCGCTTAAAATATTTACGATAATATTCCTCAGTACATTTTAATTATGACGACATGCAATTTGCTGCATTATGCCCATTGGTCAAGGGTCAGCTTAGGTTGGGTTACTTTGTTTCGAAAGTTCGGAAATAGTGACGAAACATTGTTTTATTGTACCCGGGGGTACTAATGAGAATAAAATTAAGTTTACCGTCCGAATTAAACCCATAATAATTCGAGCCGAAAAAAGTTCAGCCAAGGTCAAATTGGCTTTATGACCTCAGGAGACCTTGGGAAGATCGGTGAACTGTGTAAGCAGGTGAGCTGAGTTGTCAATCATAATTCACACACAGAATCGGGCACTTTGTTCTCAGATGACGTCATAGCTCATTGACCGGACCTGTCATGCTCAAATGTATTTTAAGTTAAGATCGGTCGAAGATGCTCCAAGAGCAATGCCAACCAACGCTGCCCTATCGCACCCCATTTATCCGTCCCCAAAACAACTTTAGGTGGCTGGATGAGCCTCCTTTCTTGTATGAGCTGTATGAGCTTGCACGGACGAAAGTTAGCGTGCCGTGTGTGTTTCTAATGACCGACTGCCGCGTGTGTTGCTGACACGACTGGCTGGTGTCGGCAGGCCATGACCGTGTCGGCGGCTGTCGTGTGTTGCTGACACGACTGGCTGGTGTCGGCAGGCCATGACCGTGTCGGCGGCTGTCGTGTGTGTGTTGTTGACACGACTGGCTGGTGTCGGCAGGCCATGACCGTGTCGGCGGCTGTCGTGTGTGTTGCTGACGACCCGCTGGTGTCGGCAGGCCATGACCGTGTCGGCGGCTGTCGTGTGTGTGTTGCTGACGACCCGCTGGTGTCGGCAGGCCATGACCGTGTCGGCGGCTGTCGTGTGTGTTGCTGACACGACTGGCTGGTGTCGGCAAGCCATGACCGTGTCGGCGGCTGTCGTGTGTGTTGCTGACACGACTGGCTGGTGTCGGCAGGCCATGACCGTGTCGGCGGCTGTCGTGTGTGTGTTGCTGACGACCCGCTGGTGTCGGCAGGCCATGACCGTGTCGGCGGCTGTCGTGTGTGTTGCTGACGACCCGCTGGTGTCGGCAGGCCATGACCGTGTCGGCGGCGGCAGCAGCCGGCGGGACTCGGGCAGCGAGCGCGAGTCGCGGCCGCACCGGGACCGGGCCGACCACAGGGAGCGCGTGCGGCGCCGCTCCGCCGAGCAGCAGCAGCAGCAGCACCGCACCAACGGCCAGACACAGGTAACCGCCAGCGGCCCCGGCGCCGACTGGCTGGCTGCCGGTGGTTGGCGATGGACGTTAGAAACAACTAGCATATATCACGCCGTGTGGGTTGTGCAAGCGAACTTGGCCCGACTAATAAAACAGAACCTGTGTGCCATTTCCCCCATTTTGGACGTATTACTTGCTTCGTGATATTTTTATTAATATTTTCAATGAGCCAGCAAGGATTAACTAGCAGCTGAATAATGAAGGAAAAAATAAAGCGGCGTTGATTACTAGTAGTTCTGTGAGTCGTTCCCGCCTATACTGAACGGTTGTGTCCGCGTTGTCTTTCGTTCGCAAATGCTGATCTCAGCACTGGTGATATGCAAATAATGCTACCAGAATGGGGCAAGATCAAAACTTTGCTCTCGGTATGCAAGAACTGAAGCTTGAAATCAGATGGCAGGCTTCACTCACTGTCATTTACAATTTTGTCCCGAAATCCATTTGAAAAACAGGGTCCTCTACATGTTCAATGCCCAAGTACACTACAAAATGCTGCTGGTGTAAGCAGCAAGTAAGCTTCTTTTTTGTTTGCTGGAACTGACCTTGTTTAGCTATTTCCACCTGTTGACATGTTCATTTCGATTCATGACAGAGGGATGAAATAGTCTAGGGATGGAATGCTCGTGTCCCAGCCGAAAGGTTGTGGGTTCGAGTCCCACCTTCCACTTCTCTTCATCCCCTACCAATTCGCGTGAGAGATTGGGGACGCTGCATAACAACCCGTCGGTACGTCGCGAGGCCAGTAACCGGCCGGATCCAGGGTAGACATGGGCGTGTCGGTGTATCCTGCTGTTTTATGCACCTGGAATCCAGACATGCATTCCTGTTTCGGTGTGCATGTCGATACTGCGTGCGGCTGCACGCGATCACTGTGATGACGTGTCCCGGTCCTGTCCGCTGTTCGAACCTCCGTCTGTGGAGCAATGTATCTCCAAACGAACCGTAGCGCGGCGTGCCCGGTCGCCTAAGCTGTGTGGTGTGTCGAGTCGCCTAAGTCACGTGGTGTGTCCAGTCGTCTGAGCCGCATGGTGTGTCCAGTCATCTGAACTGTGTTGTGAACCCAATCGTATGGGCCGTGTGGTGTATTCAGCTGTCTGAGGAATGCGATGTGTCCAGTCGTCTGTGCTATGTGATGTGTCCAGTCATCTGAATTGTGTGGTGTACTCAGTTGTGTGAACCGTATGGTGTATACAGTCGTTTGAGCTATGTGGTGCGCGCAGTCTGAGCTGTGTGGTGTGTCCAGTTGTCTAAGCTATGTGGTGTGCCCAGTCACCTCAGCTATGTGGTGTACCTAGTCAGAGCTGTGTGGTGTACCCAGTGGTCTGAGCTATGTGGCGTATCCATTCGTCTAAACTATGCGATGTGTCCAGTCGTCTGAGCTATCTATGCGATGTGTCCAGTCTGAGCTATCTATGTGATGTGTCCAGTCTGAGCTATCTATGCGATGTGTCCAGTCTGAGCTATATATGCGATGTGTCCAGTCGTTTGAGCTATCTATGCGATGTGTCCAGTCGTCTGAGCTATCTATGCGATGTGTCCAGGCGACGAGTGGTCTAGGGGTAAGATGCTCGTCTCACAATCGAAAGATGGTGGGTTCGAATCTCACCTGTCGCTACTCTTCGCCCGCGACCAATCGGCGTGAGAGATTGGCGACGCTATATGACAACGGTCGACGTGTCGTAAAACCAATAACCAACCAACTATGCGATGTATCCAGTCGTCTGAGCTATCGATGCGATGTGTCCAGCCGTCTGAGCTATCCATGTGATGTGTCCAGCCGTCTGAGCTATCTATGTGATGTGTCCAGTCGTCTGAGCTATCTATGTGATGTGTCCAGTCGTCTGAGCTATCTATGTGATGTGTCCAGTTCCAGAGGCCGAGATGGCCGCCCCGGGGCCGCCGCTCGCGCTGGTACCGGCGCCAACGTCGCGGCCGATCCGTGAGTCCTCTCCTACTCCTGTCGACCCTACTCCTGCAGACCCTACTCCTGCGTCGACTACCAGTCCTGCCGTTTGCATGGTCATATACTGGTATCTCACGACACACCCATGGATGTACAGTCCCTCGTCAATTTGAGGACAAATGCAAGGGGATGAGTGGTCTAGGGGTAAGATGCTCGTCTCACAATCGAAAGGTTGTGGGTTCGAGTCTCACCTGTCGCTACTCTTCGCCCGCGACCAATCGGCGTGAGAGATTGGCGACGATACATGACTCAACGGTCGACGTGTCGTAAAACCAATAACCAACCAACCGACCGAGGACAAATGCAAAATCACGACCTGAATATGTCGTAGTCGTGCACACTGCGTCGGACGTGGCACATACGCTTGGAATCAAAAATAGACAAAAACGTGACCAAGCACTTCTCACTCACAAGTAGCCTGACAGTCTGGCCACAGCCAGCCCCAGTAAGTTGGCCTGTCCACGGCCGCGGCTGCCAATACTGGCCGTGCCACTCGCCACTCGCCACCGTGGCAGCCCGGCGTGTGTCTCGGTGGGCGTCGCCTCTGCGCTGCTCCAGTGCACCGTCAGTGACGCGCCGCCCCCGTCCCGTACCGCCTGTCGGCGGCGCTCGCTGCGGCGTGAGGTGGGCCGGCTGTGACGCGGCACCGCCGAGTGGGCCGCAATGTATTCGGTGGTGTGTGGGCGGCCAGACCGGTGTCGGTGCGCCGTGAGCGGAGTCCACACCGTTCATCTGCCCGCCGCACCGGACGACGCCTAGTTTTGCATCGGCTCCCCGGTCGCGCTGGACTGATGCGTCTCAATGCTGCCACTCTCGGTGTCCTGCGAGGGGGTTTGCTCTTGGCAGGTTGTTAGTGTTCAGGGTGCGTGAATACCACGTGCACACGTGCATACCAATCCTTGCCACCAAGCGCTGTCCATACCAGGCAAGGAATACATGAATATACACATAAAACTGCAAATTTGGATCAACGATCAAAAACCAATTTGAACGCGAACAAACATACACGTAGGTACTTGTGTGGCCGATGGCTGGTGATTTGTTTGTCCCATCTCGTCTCACGATCCCTACTTTCAGGCGGCTGACGATCCCTCCTGTCCAGTGGCTAACATTCCTGCTTGGTGTCTGACGGTGACTCCTGTCCTGCGGCTGACGGTGCCTCCTGTCCTGTGACCAGGATTGGAAAATAGGCTATTCCTGGATTTTTGCGTCCAGAATTGTCCTCGTGCTTTCATTTGGAGGTTGTGTGGTGCTGTTGACAGTGAACTGCTCTGTGGTAAGGTGTTCAAGATTCACTGGAAAGTATAAACTAAGATTTTGGTATCACAGATTTGAAGACAGATATCCTCTCCATATTCGATTATCTATAAATCTTCTTCTCCGCATCCAAGATCACAAATCCAACCTTGCCTGTAACTAAAGGTCCCTTCTGTCCTGTCGCTGACGGTCACTGCTGTCCTGTCGCTGACGGTCACTGCTGTCCTGTCGCTGACGGTCACTGCTGTCCTGTCGCTGACGGTCACTGCTGTCCGGTCACTAACGGCTCCTCCTGTCCGGTGGCTAACGGTCCCTCTCGTCCAGTGGCTGACGGTCTCTCCTGACCGGTCACTAACGTCTCCTGTCCAGTCGCTAACGGTCCCTCTCGTCCAGTGGCTGACGGTCTCCCCTGTCCAGTGACTGACGGTCACTCGTATCTGGTCACTAACATTCCCTCATATCCAGTGACCAACGACCCCCTTCCTGTTCAGTGGTCGAGTGTCCCTCCTGTCCTGTCACTGACGGCCCTTCCTGTCCTGCGGCTGACGGCCCCTCTTGTCATGTGGCTGACGGTCTCTCCTGTCTTGTGACTGACTGTCCCTCTCGTCCAGTAGCTGACGGCCCTTCCTGTCCTGTGGCTGACGGCCCTTCCTGCCCAGTGGCTGACGGCCCCTCCTGTCATGTGGCTGACGGTCCCTCTCGTCCAGTAGCTGACGGCCCTTCCTGTCCTGTGGCTGACGGCCTCTTCTGTCCCTCACCATCGGCCCTTCCTATCCGATGGCTGCGGCCCAGTGGCTGACGAACCCTCCTGCCCAGTGGCTGACGACCCCTCCTGCCCAGTGGCTGACGACCCCTCCTGCCCAGTGGCTGACGATTTATCCTGTCCAGTGACGGGAACCTCTTCTCTCCAGTGACTGACGGTCTCTCCTGTCCAGTGCTTCTGACGGGCGGCTGACGATGTTGTGTCGCGCTCCGCAGCAGGACATGGAGATCTCGTCCGGGGACAGCACACCCACCGAGGAGGCGGCGTGCGGCGGCAGCCTGTCGGAGGCGGCGGCGCCGCGTCTGTCCAGTCTGACGGCCGTCAGCCTGTCGGCAGCACTGCCGCGCCTGCTGGAGCCCGTGCCGGACGGCGACACGCCGCCGGCCGAGCAGCGCGGCCCGCCCACGCCGACACTGTCCGAGCCGCAGGACACGCCCGACCGGCGCGCCGACCGTGAGTACCGGGCCGACCGTCGGTGCCGACCCGCCCGTCCCATGGCCGACAGTGAGTATCGGGCCGACCGTCGGCGCCGACCCGCCCGTCCCATGGCCGACAGTGAGTATCGGGCCGACCGTCGGCACCGACCCGCCCGTCGGCACCGACCCGCCCGTCCCATGGCCGACAGTGAGTATCGGGCCGACCGTCGGTGCCGACCCGCCCGTCGGCACCGACCCGCCCGTCGGCACCGACCCGCCCGTCCCATGGCCGACAGTGAGTATCGGGCCGACCGTCGGTGCCGACCCGCCCGTCCCATGGCCGTCCGGGAGTACCGCGCGGGAGGAGGATATCGATCGGAATTCCTTGTCATAATCCAATGTGGATTCATCGAGGGTAATCCGTGTCCAATCTAAATCCGCCAACAACCAGAATTGGAAGCCAAGTCAATGGATTTGGGAACATCTGATTTGCTACAGGAAGCAGGGAAACAAGATAGCCCCGAGATTGATCTAAACCCAAAACGAAACCCGAACGTCCTTCTCCAAAATTACGTCCATTCAGATCCAAATCTAGTTCAATCCGAAATCCGTACGAGCACTCCCTGGCGAATCGAGAAGGCTGCTTTTTTTCCCGGTTGGGAAGGGGCAATTTCATTTCTTTCTCCGATTTCGAAAAACTTCCTATTTGAATAGCTAACAGGCGGTGGGTCTGTTTAGGACAGTATTTTTCTAATGACATGTTTTTAGAATTCGAGACTATGTAATTTCAGAAAAAATCGGTCTGTTATGGGGGGGGGGAAGGAACTTGGCCTCCGTGCTCCCCCTCCAGATCCGCTAGTGAGGGCAGTCCAATCCACGGTATGTTGCACACCAGACTCACCGTCCAGTACAACTGAATGTGGGTACCAGGGTCTCGCTGCCATAACCGAATCCAGTGAGTACCGGACTACCCTTACCAGTAACCAACCATGAGTGTCGAGCTAACCTCCCAATGCCACTTGCCGAGGTGCTGGGGTCGTCCCCGAACATATGTGACAGCGGGTGCCAGCCGTCGCGTTGGACACGGTTTACGACGGCTGCGCCGTAGGGGCAGCGGGTACACCCGACTGTGGCCCGTCGGCAGTGACCCCAGCTGTATATGTGGATAGTGGTGAACCTCGCAGTGGCCTCGGCCGTGTGTCGACAGTGATGAGCCTAGCAGTGGCCTGTGCCACGTGTGTTGGCAGTGATGAGCCGACAGTGGTCCCACCCGTGTGTGTTGATAGTGATAAGCCCGCATTGGCCTCGGTCGTGTTGTTGGTAGTGATGAGCCCGCACATTGACCCCGGCCGTGTGTGTTGGTGGTGATGAGCCCGCACATTGACCCCGGCCGTGTGTGTCGGTGGTGATGAGCCCGCACATTGGCCCCAGCCGTGTGTGCTGGTGGTGATGAGCCCGCACATTGACCCCGGCCGTGTGTGCTGGTGGTGATGAGCCCGTACATTGACCCCGTGTGTGTTGGTAGTGATGAGCCTGTACATTGACCCCGGCCGTGTGTGTTGGTAGTGATGAGCCCGTACATTGACCCCGGCCGTGTGTGTTGGTGGTGATGAGCCCGCACATTGACTCCGGCCGTGTGTGTTGGTGGTGATGAGCCCGTACATTGACCCCGGCCGTGTGTGTCGGCAGTGGCGAGTCCGTGCAGCAGCATCAGCAGCCTACAGCAGACGAGCCTGGCGGCGCTGCGGCCGACCGTGCCGCAGCTGACCGCCTCGCACGCTCAGTACTACCGCGAGGACCTGATACAGCACGTCGTCCAGTGGCCCGCCACCGTCATGGAGAAGCAGGTGTGCACCGCACGGCCGCTGCGGCGGTCGGAGACGGCGAGACTGCCTCCGTGTGTTGTGACGTGACGTGACGTGACGTGTCGTGTCGTGTCGTGTCGTGTCGTGTCGAACTCGGAGTCGTGCCGGCACTCTGCAGCACAGTGGAAGAAGCTCTTCCCTCCTCCATCACGCCGGGGCTGTAACTAAATCCGAAAATGTCCAGGGGAAGGTTTTTCTTCTGATTTCACGTCTGGAATAGTGTTGGAGCCAGCGATGTACAAGCGTGTTCCGTAATCTACCGAAGTCATGGAATTGTTGGTCATGCATGTTATCATTCCCATGCTAATTCGGACTTCTTTGAAAATCAGTTTAATGTGGGCGCTATATGACCAACGCAGTCGATGCGCCCCTAAACCCAAATAACCAACCTCAGTGTAATAACGAACATCAATATAATGCTTGGTTTATTGGCAAATGTCGGTGGCTATTCTTTCACTGTTCCACAGTGAATGGTAGCCGAATTGATCCAAGTGAATTTTACAACTGAGCTTGCTTAAAATTTCATCACATCGTATTCAGTGAGTGAGCATAAAGCTTTCAGAAAGGCGCAAGTGATTGTTTCACATTTGGAATGACACTCAGCAGAGATGAGTAGGGGTGGATAAAATTTGCCCTGAATTTGGAAGTATTGATAATTTGGGATGTATTCCCGTACTCTCATTGTACGGTTCATTGCATCACGGGGTGGATTTATCACATCAGCAGGGAGCTTTGCGCTGTTTCGCTTGCTCTCATATAAGGCAGCTCTGCCATACATCAGAGGAGCCAAGGCAGTAACTTCACATCGCAGCAGAGCCGCGGCTACCCTTCACCACAGGACGGACTGACCCGAAGTTGTCGGATCTCCCCGTACTCAGACTTCCATCTGGGCATTTCATCTTGGATGGGTTTTCCGAGCCTGAAGACTGCGTCGAACGAACGAACCGTGGTTTTTTTACGACGCATTCAACCGCTGGGTCATATAGCGTCGCCAACCTCTCACGCCGATTGGTCACGGGTGGACTCGGTAAACGCCGTCGGCTGTGAAATTCGAATTCACAATTTTGCGATCAAAAGTCGCACGCTCTACCAACTGAGCTACGGCGGCCCCCTTGAAGACTGCGTCATCCTACCCCGTTCACTCTGGGCTCATCTGCTCATGGCGTCTACTCATGGCAACAGCCACCGTGTCGCGCCGGGCGGGGTGGGATCGCGTCGCAGAATGTCAGCGTACTGCGAGGCAATGTTGCAGGCAGTGTTGTGACACCTAGGGAAATCGGCTCCGATCTTGGAAACCGGAGATCTAGGCCCAACAATTGGGGAAATTCTGGTCGATGATTTTTATTGTTCTTGAAAAATGATATGATACCCTGTTTTTGAGGTAGAGGAGTCGGTATATTAAGGGGTTCTTTTACATTGACATAGTAATGTCGCATGTTTTATATCATGTATTGGACGTATATTGTTTATATTTAGCTACTTATTCTGCCTGATCCGACCAAGGCCTTTGTTTCAACGACCTCTAGTGGAAGGCATGGTCACGGCACAATCATACAGTGATACATATATAATAATACACTATTTATACCTGAATCATGTAAACATATCAGTAAAATATATCATTTATGAAGGTATTCTCTACCCTCGGCCCGGTGGTATATATACGTAACTCACGTCCGCACACCGGCTTCATGATTTATCACGTTCTTTGAGGCAGCCGAGCGTGGTTCCACAATATTTTCGGGAGCCCTGATTCGAGCATCTCAGCAGCCTACTCTAGACCTCTTGGGCGTAGGAGCGGGGGGGGGCGCAACACCTAACTGAATGGATGTAGCATTAACCCTACGACAGTGCATTCTTTTTCAATTTTTACCGTGGGACACTTCGTCAAAAGGGCACCCTCAATCCCGGAAAAGGACACTGGGCGCATGATAAGGCACCTTTTGCAGACTATTGTGCAAAACTACCCACAACTTTGGCTAAAATCGGGTCAGAAGGGGCTTGTGCCCACTGGCGATTTTAGCTCGCTAGGAGCCTGTGGAAAGTCCAGAGAAACCTAGCCACTTCGTCTGCTTCGCGCCGTAAGCCCGTCGGATCCTCGATATACTGATGCGATACTGGAGATACGTGATATGTACATATTAACGTGAGAATATACCGCTTCAATAGGAGCTGATTACACGCAATTGCCATCTTGGGATCTTGCGAAATATGGGGTAGAAAAGTTAATTACATTTAACTGCGATCTTGGGATCCTGTGAGATATGACGTAGAAAGAGAAGAATCTTGGGAAATTCAACCTGATACCAGTGGTAAGAGCAATTACATCATCAGTTGACAACATTCTCAAGTCGAAAATAACTGACAGTGTGTCCATGAACGCTTAGCGCACAACTGTGAAATGTTTTATGCTGGAGGAGTGAGGCGCACATCACCCATCACTAAGTAGTAGGTGTTCTGTACGTCTCGTATCGTATATGTGCTGTTGGCGAGTGGTGTGATTCCATCGGGCACCTACCTGCAGGCAAATCGAACCAGCGAGGAGGCATGCCACGTCGCCAGCCTATTGATGACCAAAGCCGCCACCGACCTGAAGATGGCCCGCTCCCTGGTGCGGCTGGCTGAGATTCAGGCTACACTACAGGAACAAAGGTAAGATCCAGGCCATGCTACAGGAACAATGATAGGGTCCAGACAATACTGCGGGAACAAAGGTAATATTCATGCCGTACTACACGAACAAAGGTTGCATCCAGGCGACACTACAGGAACAAAGGTGGGTTCCAGGCCAAACCACAGTCAGAGGTGAGGCCCGCCCATAGGAACATGTTTGAGATCCAGACCACACTACGGGATCAAAGTTGGGATTCAGGCTACACCACAGGAGCAAGCCTGCCGGAGCCAGGGTGGGGTGGACGACATAATGGGAGATGCCAGCTATTTTGCAGGAACACAGGCGGGATTACAGGAGAATCTTCACAATCTGTAATCTGTAATGGAGAATCGGGAGAATCTGTAATGTAGAACACAGTCTACATTACAGGAGATCTTGACCATGTTGTAGGAGATCGATGCCACACTACAGGAGATATAGGCGGCCATTCCGCGGGAGATCCAAATCTCGCTGCAAGAACGTAAGCGAAAGCCTTGCCACATTGCAGGGGCAAAGTGACATTCGGGCTGCCCACCATGAAAGGCGAGATCCGAGCTGCCCTGCAGGAACCAAGAAGAAACCAGGCTGCGCTACAGTAAAACACGCGAGGTCCAGCTCATGCTGAAATAAAGGCATTGTAAGGTTTGCGCTGCACTGTCCCAACGAATTGCCATTAGGTTGTGTCGCAACAATTGCATCATGACCAAGCTGTGTGCTGAGTTGGAGTGACCAAAATCCAGTATTTAAAACGTCTCGGCCGTTTGGGTTTCATAGCGCTTGAACTGCATTGGTTGCACAGCTGACATGTGACTGGAATAGATGAAACATACTGTATTCGAAGTTGTATTTGTCCTTATTGGACCTTATTGCTCCTTATACTGTCCTTGATATTGCACCCAGCAGGTGAATGATGTCATGGTTAAAGCACATCAGTGGTCTATGCAGCGGGTTGCAACAATGATGAATATGCACAATGTAGAGAACGACGTGCATCCAAAGTACGCAATTTAAACCACTGCATACTCAAGCATATTAACGTTCAGGGAAGTGGACACAAACGTGATGCAACGGAGGTGTTTATCGTCATGTTTACGGGCAATTTCCAGGGCAGCTGTTTACGATGGATCGAGTCGACACTCTTACTTCGGCCACCGGACGAACATTAGTTCGTGGCTGGAAAATTCGAAACGCTCGTCCGTTTATCGAGAAAGAGTCGTTCATAGCGATTGCAGTATCGTTACAAAGGCCTTTGGATGCTGTTTAAAAGCCTTTGTAGCACGATTGAAGACCTGTTCAACTTTTACCGTTCCGCGATTGTGGTCGACAATCATACGTTGTTCACCTTTGGATGCGCCCCTAAACTCCAATAACCAACCATCCAACCACATTTGGATGACCACAGAGACCATTTGGCGACCGTTGAGATATATCTTTTGACACGATAACGCATGTGAATCTGCTTGGTTAAAAAAAAACATGGAAAACCCATGGTTAGAAAACCGTCTTAACGAGTGGTACGGCAACATTGCGGGGCGTTTATTGTGCATTGTAATCATTCACCTTGAGCTTGGGAACGAATATGCCTTTTAGGATTTGATACGATGTTAAGCTCGATCACCATATCAACGACTGTGTAGGAACGTAAGTTTAAATTGGTTAAATATAGTAAAGCTTGAAAACGCTTACGGCAGTTCGTCCCGCCATTCGTCCCTCCGACATCAGTAAAGTTGCTTCGTATGGTGTTATTGAGTAGGAATGAGGGAACCGAATATTTATCAGCAGAATATCAAACGGGGAGCTACAAATATTCAACATACGCAACGAACATGGGTACCAACCTTCGGACAGACGACTAAATCGACCGTTATTGAACGGCTGTTGAACCAAGTGGGGGAAATACGATCAGTCCGAGGTCACATATATCGTAGTATTTCCGACCTCGAATCACGGCACACCTGCAACCTGTCAGCACCTCATGCATACAATACTTCGATAGCATAAAACATACGCAACGAACATGGGTACCAACCTTCGGACAGACGACTAAATCGACCGTTATTGAACGGCTGTTGAACCAAGTGGGGGAAATACGATCAGTCCGAGGTCACATATATCGTAGTATTTCCGACCTCGAATCACGGCACACCTGCAACCTGTCAGCACCTCATGCATACAATACTTCGATAGCATAACGTCAGCGGCTTTACACACGCATTAAGCGGCAGGATCTAATACGGTTGTAGCAGGCCCGTCGGCTGGTACAAGGTGGGTCGATGGCGCAGATCGGAATGTGCACGGAATGTCCGCTCCAACCTGTCACAGGAACGACGTGTGTTAACACTCGCACCGGTGGTAGGGGGAGAGGGGGGATCAGCCCATCCCTCCTGCTTGTCGACGATATTTCAGAAACAGGTAGGGATATTGTAATCAAGTGACTGTTTTCCAAGTTGATAGCACATCATATGCAAAAATGTTTGAAATCCGGTGGTATATATAAGGATTGCGGGGGTGGAAAGTCGACCTACCGACCGGCCGACCCCAGTATTCAAGGTCCAATGTTTCAGCGGCGCCGCGTACCAGCCGAACTCGGCCTAATTTGATCCCGATGGCATTGAACTAAGGTTATCAAGTTTATATTGCAGAGTTCCCTACATTGCTCCAAATGTTGTGCCTCTGGCTTCAGTAGTTTCCGAGATCTTTGTGGGCCGAATCCGCCCCCCCCGCCCCTCTGGTGCGCATGTTAAACGGGGGTTTGCGCCCGCTGTTACACATACACTGAGGTGGCATGACGTGACTTGACTGGTGCAGGGTTGGAAAAATAAGCAGTTCCTGAAATTTTTGCATTCAGAATATCTCCAGAAAATTATCCCGATTGCTCTTGTTTGGAAGTCGAATGGTGCTGTTTGACGATGAACTGCCGTGTAATATAATGTTCGAGATACATTGGGAAGTGCAAGCTGAGGTCCTGATGTCACAAGTTATATACCAATATACTTATATACGATATATTCCATACCCAATTACCAAAACATTTTCCTCCACATCCAGGATTACAAAGCATAAGTCCAACCCTGTGCATGTGTCACGTTTGTTGTTTATTGACTGCATCCGCGGCCTCGTCGCGTAAATATTCCCAAATATTCCAGCTGAAGAATGCAGTATGCAGTTGACTGTTTGTGTTCCATCAGCGGTGTGACGTACCGCTGGTGCGCCGGGTGCGGCGCGTCACGTCGGGAGCGTGCAGCGCGTCGTCTCACCGCGCCCCGTCCTGTTGCAGGATCCTCTTCCTGCGGCAGCAGATTCACGAGCTGGACGAGCTGAAGTCGCAGAACTCGTTCATGTCGGACACCTAGCGGCCGCGGCGCGCCCCCACCAGCCGGTTCATGTGCGCGACCGGCGGCCGCCCGGGCCGCCGCCCAACCTTGTGATAGCCGCCGCCTCACATTCCACAGACCATCGCACCGGCCCGCAGACCACCTCCGGAAATCTCCCACTCTCTCAGGGGCGACCAGCCGCATCGGTTTTTAGCTTTTATCTGGTCTTGGACGCTGTGTCTTAGTTCACTTAACGCTGGCGTTCCTGATTGCTGTGCGTGTCGCGCGAGAGCGGGCTGCGGGCCCCTCCCGGACCCGATAGATGTCACCGCTGGCGCACCCGATCTGCGCCGCCGCCGCGGCCGCCGCCGCCCGGCACGGCTCCAGTGCGTCGCTATTTATTCGGGGTCGGCGCGGCGCACGCGTCTCTGTAATGTTTGTACAGCTGTGTGTGCGTGTGCGTGTGGGCTGGTCAGATACACTGTGTATGTACGGCATGGTTGCGGTCGATTCCACGGAGAAACAGATGCGGAATAAAACAATATGTCAAATGTTCATACCTCATTTTGTACGTTTGTATCAGAAGCGCTGCCTTCTCGCGCACTATCCTGTACAATTTGGGTTCTAGTCCTGCGCCCGATCTTATTCATTGCTCCTTCCACTGAACTGAAGTGTAATCTCCTAGGAAGATATTCGATATGAACACGAGGCGCCAGTGGAGAGTATAATATAACTGCAGACGTCACAGGGACAGTTCGACTTGATATGAACACGAGGCTCCAGTGGAGAGGACAATATAACTGCAAACGTCACAGGGACAGTTCGACTTGATATGAACACGAGGCTCCAGTGGAGAGGACTATAACTGCAAACGTCACAGGGACAGTTCGACTTCCATGTGTCCGGGGCCGAGTCGCATGTGTGGCCGAGTGGCAGCATGATCCGAGCCACCTTCGGACGGAAGCGATGTCGGGTCCACGCGGTCTCGAGGCTATCCCCGCAGACACGCGCTGGGGATCGCCGGGATGCCCTATGCCCAATCCTGAACTCTCGGCCGAGCAAAGGTAGCATGCTTGCTTAGTCGGTAGGGCTTGAAGACTTGATCGTAAGATTGTGAGTTCGAATCCCACGGCCGGTGGGACTACCGAGTATCCGCGACCAATCGGCGTGTTGTGAGGACTAACTGGTACAGTCAGCGGGCAGCGTTGGAGAGTTTGTATTGCCGCGATTATTGTTCGGCGCGTCAAGACCTGGCCGAACCGGCAGTGGCACCAGCATCGCAGTCGGCCCGAACACTTAAAACGCCACAGCCAGAACGGTGCCACGCCCGGCGGAACGGCAGAGCATCACGCGGTGCCGTCCACGACCCAGTGGAACGACTGCTCGTCGGTGCCCAGCAGGAGGCGGGCGGTGATGTCCCAGTGGCGCGGGTGGCACTCGTTCTGGCGCATGTCCAGGCGGCCAGTGGCGCACCAGTCCTGCACCAGCGGCCGCGGCGGCAGCGGCAGCAGCGTCTGCGCCCAGTGCGTGGCCGGCGCGTACGGCGACGTGGTCAGCACGCGGCCGCCCGGGAACGTCACGTCGAACCACAGCGCCAGCGCGGTCAGCGTGGCTGCGCCGAAGCTGGTCAGCGAGAGGCGGCCCGAGCGGACGCCGCCGGCGCGCTCGGCACTGAGCGTGCGCAGGTCCAGCTCGCAGACGGTGGCCGCGTGCGAGTGCACCTCCTCGGGCAGCACGGCCGCCACGCGCGCCGCGCGCTGCTCGGCCTGCTCGGCGCGCCGCGCCAGGCTCGCCATGTGCACGCGGTAGCGCGCGTGCACGTCGCGCCAGAACGCGGCCGCGCCGTCGTCGACCGCCGGCGTGGTGGCCAGCGCGACGCGCAGCGCGGCGCGCTCCGGGAACATGGCGCCGCCGGGCCGCAGCCAGCGGTCGCGCGCCAGCAGCACCGCGTCCAGCATGGACTCGTAAAGCAGCGCGTGGCCCATCCACTCGCTCACGATCACGTCCACGGGGCCGGGCAGGTGGGCGTCCTCCAGCCGGCACGGCAGCACAGTCACCCGGTCCGAGTAGCCGTTCTCCTCGACCACGGCGCGCGCGTGCTCGGCGGCGGCGCGACTCGCCTCGACGGCGAACACGCGCCGCGCGCCCGCCTGGCAGCAGAACACGCTGAGGATGCCCGTGCCGCAGCCCACGTCCAGCACCGTCTTGCCGCGGAACAGCGGGTAGTTCTTGAGGATGGCCTCGCGGTAAGCCTGCGTGCGCTCGTAGTCGTCGATCATGGTGCGGTGGATGTCCAGATGGCCGTAAGAGTCGAAGTACTCGCGGTCGTCCGCCTCCCGCATGTCCGCCGTTGAATTTCCGCTCGGAGGCCGGCGGTTAGAATCGGAATTGACGTAACCCTGGAGCACCAGTAGGTTAAACGATCAGTACGGTGCATGGTGGAATGGACTTGACCAACTACACAGGCTTGCAAAACTTTTCGGAGCACTAGTGTTCTTGATCTGCACACTTTCAATTACTAGTGCTGTCAAGTTGCCTACCACACGAAGGGGTTAATTGAATGTCATCAACATCACTGGCTGATTCAAGCGCGTGGGGGTAGGTTTCTAGAACGTTGAATTCCCCGTAAAAACATCACATTTCTGCAAAAATATTGCTGATTTGACCGTCTCACCCTGTCTCCACAGGAAATGTATGCATTGCATGGATTGGGGGGTGGCAGGAATTGGGTAATCGACCTGTCCGGCCTACATTTTGGCTTTTCCGCTGCATTGAGTAAATTGCAACTGCCACGATGGTCGCTTGTTTTCTTCATGGGATCTGACGAAGCCTTCCAACGCCGTTCGATTTTACGCGTTCACCATAATCAGTTTTCGAAGTAAAAAAAAAACATTACCGCGTTGATTCTATTTAGGGCCCGATGCGAATTATTCTTGGGTCCAAACAAACCTTTCGGGCCTCAGCACGATTTTTCAGGCCTTTACTGGAGTTTTCGAATCCCGGTTGTATTTATTTCGGGGCTTCATGCGATTTTTTTTTGGGGGGGGGGAACAGACGATAATTATGTGACCCCAACACGATTTCTGGTGGCCCGGCGCGATTGTCGGTCATCGAAGCGAATTTTCGGGGCCCACTGTATTTATTTAGGACCCTCCATGCCAAATTGTGCGAGGGGAATTTTGGAGGCCCAGGTAATTGTAGGGGGCTCGGCACGATTTTCTAGGCCCCGGCGCGAGCTCTTGGGGTCAGCTGTACCTAGCTGGACCCAGAAGCGAATGTTTTGGAGTCCGGGCGGAATTGTCGGGCTCCAGCGTGACTTTGGGGGCCCCAGCACGAGTTTTCAGGGGCCCGCTGTATTTATTTGGGGCTCCTGGCATAAATTTCTTGGGGCACTGATGGAAATTTTGGGGGCCCTGGCAAGATTCATAGGGGCACACTGCCTCTCTGGGGAGGGGAGAGGATCTAGCATGTACACACTGCTAAACAGTGGTAGGTATTTCAAGTTGGTTCAATTTAAGGAAAATGTGATGCACAAACATAAACACCTCACATTTTGTTGTTAAACAAGGCAATCAACCACCTACTGATATTCATGCTGGCAGCTGCAACATGGGCCTGTGAAATGGAGATCAGGTGGGTGGAGATCTTCATTTCATATGAGATATGTGCATACCCATTGGATTTATGTAGAATAAAAAACACCCATCCAACACCATTTCCCAACAAAGCCTGTTTTATGCATGCGCTTATTTGCTGCATTTATTCAGGCATAGATCCAGGATTGAAAAATTGGAAACTGCTTACCCTCAGAGCCCAAAAGGTGTGCCACCTCCCCCAACCATGGACCATATTGCAAAGTATAGCAGAATGCTTGATCGACTGAATCTACACCAGGTGGCTGTGGGTGCAGATGGGTCACCCTGCATCCAGATGGACTGATCTTGGATTGCAGATGGATGTCCAGGAGTAAATGGCAATGCATCCAGAATTCAAAATCATGTCTATTCTGGTGCTGTTTGAAATGCCCATTGCCAATTTTAAGGTTTGAAGTTAGTGGGGAAAAATCAGCTATCATGCTTTGTAAATTGAGTATTTGCAGTCCCCATTGATGCCAGAGAAACTGTTGTTATCCATGGGGTTTTGCAGTTCAAGCTTGAAGCACTTCACATACCTCAAGTAAATGGTCCTGGTTGTGGGTCATTGGAGTCCTTGTCACTGGAGTCCTCAGGTGGGATGCCAACTCAATGGATGAATGCTGTCCTCTGTGGGAGAACATGACCATCACCCTAGAATCAGGGGAAACCAAGTGGCCAAAAGGCCACACCAAGGGCAAGGCATACAGGTCACTGGTAGGATCTTGTGCTACCACATCAACATTAAAATAATTTTGTATTTAGATGTAGGATGTCAAAATGAGTACAGTAGGACATAAATATGCCATGGAAACATGCCAATTAAAATACTGTTGCAGTCCTTCAAGCTCAATTTCAGCAAATAGTTTACTCATCAGTGCATGTTTTTCATTTAATTATGTAGACAACTAATATATGGATACCTATTTCCACAATAATGATTGCAATGCCATGTCATCAACAGATCACATTGTTTCCCACACCACATCATAGACAATCTCTGCACCTGGAATTATGCCATGAGATGCTTGTGTAAACAATCTGTAATGGTGAGCATAAGCATGCTACCTATACACAAAATACTCTTGGGAACAAGTCATGGAGACTTCATAAACACACATCAACAATTCAACAAGCATGATGTTGATACATCCTTTGAAAAGATGCCTATTCAGTGCTCAGAAAGTGGCATATTGCACCCTATTTCACAAATAATTTATCACTGTATCATGACCATTCAAAGAAGAAATATATACATGGAAAAAGCTATTTGTATAGAAGCTTCTGAGTGTTAGGTTAGGTTATTTGGGTTTAAGGGTGCTTCGACCAAAGCAAACCAGCAGCTTCTGAGTGTAAAAATAGAAAAAGCTTGGACTGGACTTGTCGAAGCTAACCCTGCAACTTCTTCCTCTGCCATATCTTTGGTAAATGAAACATAAGTGAGATAGTTTAATACAACAAAGAATGGCTCTTAGATGCTCCTGGGTTTTAGACATTGCGTATAAAGAAAGCATATGACCTTCAATATACCAGGAGGTGCTGAGTTGACATCAAAAGTAACGTTAAGGATTATACTTTATACTACTTAAAGTATAATCCTAAGGATTATACTACTTAAAGTATAATCCTTAACGTTACTTTTGATGTCAACTCAGCACCTCCTGGTATATTGAAGGTCGTATGCTTTCTTTACACGCAATGTATAAGTGAGATATCCACTATTTAAAATAATGCTAAATAACACTACCACAGTAAATGATGCAAACCCCTTTTGTGTCATAATGATGATAGGTGGTGAAGCATCAGTAGGCTAGGTTAGGTTAAGTTAGGTTAGGTTTGTTTTTGTCGCAATTTTACATTATTCTTCATCATATTTACCACACCCAAAACTTTGCAATGCACCCTTTCCCGTATTGTGCTACAAGGGGATAACATGCACCTGCATTGTAAATCAATTTATTTCTGGTGTTCTCACATTATTTGAATGGCTGATGTGTGGCTGCGGGGATCGGTACAGGGATGGTTACCCGGCGCGGGCTGGCCGGAAAGTCATAGGAGACGCTCTCACCAGCTCAAAAATATCAGAGGGAAGAGAATCGCAACAATTTCTATGGTATTGGAACAATCAGTAAAACCCGCGGAAAAGAACAGGATGCGCTATATTTGTCTACTTTCGTAACTATCAAATTCTTCATCGCATAAAGGAATCACCTTCCATCTTTCGGCTGCCTGGTACCGGTATTACTAAAATTTATCTTTGGTCAGATGATTAGTTTGGACTTTTAGCTATTTTGTAGCGATTTTCTCACCGAAAACCGTAACTTAAAATAAAAACATACATTCTTAGGGATAAATATATCCTGCATTAGTGAGCTGCAAATCGGCATGTGGAGAACGTAAATAATCTTATCAACAAAATTCCAGGAAAATCAACTGGTGCCAAATCCTGTCGAGGCTCAGGGCGGCTTTGAGGCGGACCCCTTGAACACGGACGGGGCGCAACGTGTAACGTGTAACGAGGCATTTACGTGTGATCAGCACCCTCACCGACATCAGCACCGAGCGGCGAAACCTTTACTACAACATCTCCGACGTCATACCCCAGAACAGTAGCGCAACCAGGGGGGGGGGGGGGCCAAGGGGCCATGCCCCCCGAATTTTTGGTTGGGGGCTCGCAGTGGGCCACCCTACTTAGAGCCCTGGCTAGGGGCCCGCGAAGCGGATCTGTGGCTCGAATCAGGGGCCCTTTGAACCAACTGAAAATATGGGGGCCCGTTTTTAACCAGGGCCCGCCTCGAACCGGGGCCCCTGATAAAGGAAAAGTGCTTTTATTTCTGCGAAGTTTTACAAACATATGGGCCCGCTCAAAAGTAAGTGCATGTTTTCCGCAGACTTTTTAAAAACATGAGGGGGGCCCGCTTGCGAGGGGGCCCGCTCTCCAACCCTGCCCCCCCCCGAACTGAAATCCTGGTTGCGCCACTTCCCCAGAAAGTACCCTAAAACTATGTAACTAGTGCTCCGAAAGTGCCTTCTCCATCACAAGAGCAGGGCAGCACCTCTTAAATATGTTTAACATAAGTCCTAACTTTCTAAAACTATTAAAACTGAATTCCTCACCACGGGTGGCATGCTGCTGAGGCATCCGCCTGGTTTTCCTGGCAACAGCAGCTGGTGGCACGCAGGAAACGCCCTAAAACGCACCCGCCCAGCTAATCAGCTAGAGGAAAAAGTTTTGTACGCGAAAAAAAAACGGGAAAGTAAGGCAGCCCTCCTCGACACGACGCAACTACACCGTCCACCTCGACGGGAGGAAAAGCCTACAGAGCAAGGGAGCACGGGGAACCTTTCTTTCCCATGCGACAGCCACCAAAACGCCCGTGCGCGTTACCTTATCACGGTCACTCACGCATGCAGACCGCTCGCTTCACCGCGCAGCAGCTCCAGAAACTCTCCTCTCATCAACAAACGCAAACAGCACAAGCTACAGCGCATCTCTCCAGTTTATTCGTGACCGCAGGCAGCCGCATAGCACTGTGTTATCATTATTGGAGGTTCCATTTGTTTATGTATTGCCACTGCTCGTTTTTCAGCACCATGTCGCATTTGCGGGCCCGACCTATTTTTAGGCCCTTTTGTGGTCCAGGTGTGTTTTGAGGGCCCCGATGCGGTTTGGTCTGGCTCCGGTGCGCTTTGATCGGGCTCCGGTGTGCTTTTAAGTCTGCCTGTCCGTATATGTGTATTGGTCTGACGCAGTGATACATTATTCGCGGAATAGTGTGGAATAACCACTTACTGAACACTGAATTGACATCCTTCCCAAAGAAGTGTAGACATCGTGCTTCTTGTTGCGTGTTTGTGAAGACTCCGTGCCTCGTTTCTAACTGTATCCAGTTGATACATATCATACTTTTGCTCACCATAACGGATGCGGGATCGTGATAACGAACATCCCGTAGCGCAATTCCAGGTGAAGGGATTACCTACGATGTGCTATGTTATACAATAACAGTTTACAGCATAGGTGTTTATCGTTTTCGTTGATATCGGTATCCCAAAATTAGGTACCTTTCAAAACACGCATAACACGAACAGTCATATGTGCGCAATTGTCTCAAAACTGGGTTTGCAGGACTTAGCGATATTGTATATGACATAATGTCCATGGCGATTTCGACATCCCGCTGTACTCGTTTTGACATCACACACCTGACGAGAAATCGTTATTTTAACACTGATATGACGCGAGTTGTCGGAACCTCGTTTGAATTTGTCGTACCCTGGTCGCTTTTCCGGGTCCCGACGTTATTTTTTAGATTCAGTTGCGGGCCCACGGCGTGATATTTATGTGCTTCAGTGGGATTTTTGAAGGCCCCTGTCTCGATTTATAGTGCTCCAAAGCGATTTACCGGGCTCGGTTGATCTCCGAGGGTCCTGCTGAATTTGTTGGGGCTCCGACATTATTTTTTTCAGGTACCAGTGCGATTATATATCGTTTGGATCCTGGCGCGACTTTTTGTGACTGCCAGCCTGATTGTTTGGGCCCCCGGCTGATTTTTAAGGACCCCAGTGTGATATTTTGTGGCACCGGCGCGAGTTGTCGGCGCTGTGCGCGATTTTTGGCCTCTGGCACGATTTTTAGCCAGAGCAAATATCCAGATGCGGATCGATTTTTTTTCTGGGTCCTTACTAAATCTGTCTGGGCCCAGGCTGATTTTGTCACGGCCCCATTGTGATTCTCGAAGTCCTGGCGCGATTTTAAACATGGCGATATTTATTTCGGATCATGGTATGCTTTTCTGGGACCTTCGCCATTTCTTAGGGATTTGGAGACTATTTTGGGCTCCAGAACGATTTTCCGGCTCGGATTGAGTTTTCGTTCATCCTTGCTTACTTTTTAGGTGCCCCGGCTTCAGTTGCTTCCGTATGTAGAGGTCATCATGGGACGACTTCAGTTGCCTTTGTCAGCTCACCGCCTACAGTCGTGAAGATCAGCTGGCCTTCTTGCTGTCCTGTTTTACTGAAGACATGCATGCAACGTGTCAGCACCTGGTTAACATCAACGAAAAGACGACTGACACGGTCCCGTCTGCGTTGGACAAGATCGTCCAACGCAGATGCAGGCCATCGATGTATATCGTTCTGAGGAAGCTTCTCAACGGATGTTATCACGAAAGGCCACAACGTATTCGACGTCTCTCACGGACCAGATTACGATCAGCGGATCCCTTCGCTTGGATTCAGGTCCGCCATGCGGCCGCTGCGACCAGTCTGCCTACCAGAGAGCCACGTGCCCTGCTGTGGACCAGGCGTGCTTCTTTTGCGACATCAATGGACACTTCGCGCCGTAGCTTTCCTCAAGGAGCGCTCGTCCCAACAGCTTCACTCTGCAGCCGACACATCTCGGCGTTTCCGCAGTATCCAATGTTATCGGCCCGGCAGAAGAAATCTCAGTGGAAAAGTCATTGAGTTGCTGCACAAAACCCATAAAGGATCTCAGTTCCGTGATGTTTGTAGGCGTTGGAATGTCGGCAATAGCTGTGACTTAATCGGGGTCAACTTCCTTTCCAGCTGAAGACAGATTGAAGCCGCAGTAGGAGACTGCCCTCTCTGCACAGAACTTCGTCTCTCGGAGCGTGATGCCGTGCTGGTGACATTCACCGAGTAGAGCTGGAAGACGGCTGATATGCTCCTCAAATGACTCGTACACCAGAATGTCGACCACCTTCACGATGTTGTCCAGTCCCTGCAGGGCAAGGTCACCGCATCGACACTACTCGTCACCTGTCGACACGAGGCCCATACGAGGCCCTCAGCAACTTGAAGCGTCCCCATGGTGTGAGACGTGGTCAGAGGTGGGCTGTCTTCATGCAGAGGGAGTTGCCAGCAGCCCGACGTTGTGTCCAGTGTGGAGGTGGTGGTTATTGGTTTTACGACACGTCGACCGTTGAGTCATGTAGCGTCGCCAATCTCTCACGCCGATTGGTCGCGGGCGAAGAGTAGCGATAGGTGAGACTCGAACACACAATCTTTCGATTGTGAGACGGGAAATTTACCCCTAGACTACTCGTCCCCCGTGTCCAGGACGAACGGACGAATGGATGGCACCAGTCCGATGGCTCTTCACCCAGATGGCGCAATGATGCCCTGCCGTATCACGTCATCCAGTTGACGCTTCACGTAGTCCCACCATGCTTACCGAATATGCCGCAGCCTACTTAGTGTCTTTGAGCTGTCAATTGTCTGGCCATAGGTGGAGCATATCTTAACATTGAGGTACAGTCCAATGCTACAGTACTCCACGGTACAGTCCAATGCCCACCTCCAAGGATTGGAAGTGGACCTGCACCCCGCAAAATGGAGGAAGTTACGCCCTTGCCCATTACCAACGTAGAGGTTTTCCAGGGTCCGCCGACAAGAGGCCAACAGTGGGGCGTCGCCAAAGATGAGCGCGATTTATCAAGTTATGGTTGGTAGGCCAAACATTATGCATGAGCTCAATATTCCCTTAGTGAGGTAAGTCAACTGACCAATCTGATCCCTGGTTGCACTACCGATGATGGATGCCAGCGAACAGGGGTGTGGCTTTGTGTGCTTTTGGGAGGGCACTAGCGAACAGGGGTGTAGCTCTGTATGTTTTTGGGAGGGCACTTGACCCCCCCCCCCACCTCCCAATGTTGGCTTTGCCCTTCAATAATTTCGACTTATATGGGGCCCTATGTGGCCCCGCCCAATCCATTATGGGCCCACCTTCATGTATTGCGCCCTGCCAATAATTTTCCTAAACCTACACCCACGGAAGTTGATTTCGGATTTTTCGGGGGAAGCACGATACACGAAGGCAATGAGTGGACCCAAATGAACTGAGGGGAGGGCATACTCCATAGGATTCCACGCTAGGAGTTTAAATTATTGTGGGGGCAAAGCTAACACTGAGGGGTACTTTCCCCTCAAAAGTATATAAAACACCCCTGCCTACACCAATACCAGCAAACCTCCAAGTTATCTGAAATGGCGTCGCCTTAGCTATGTCACGCCGGTCAGCATCAGAAGACCGCACGCGTGGAACACCGGCCAACGATATGACGGACCAACTGTTTATTGGGAATCGATAATGAACAGCAAACGAGCGGAGGTATATCAATCTACGAGTCGCGACACGTGCAGCACAGACTCGGACATCCAATACACGGCGCTACACGGACACCGCTCGAGGTACACACACGCGCCAACTAGCCGACGACGCGCGCGTGCGTGACGGCTGACGACGGCGACAAGCTCGGCTCGGCCGGCGGCCACGCGCCGCCGCCGCCGCTACAGGCTGCCCGCCAGTGCGGCTGGAAGTGCCGCTCGGTGGCCGACGAGAAGCCGCCGGCACGCCCCGCGCATCACGCCGAGATTCGCCGGCCAGCGAGAACGCCGAAGGAAGAGTGGGATAAGAGCCGGCAGTGATGTTCATAGGTTTACACTCAATATACTGCATAATTAAGTGATATACTCGTATGCCTGAGTATCTCTATCGCGTTCTATGTATTGCAGCTTGACATGATATAAACGTTGAATGATCAAAACACTTGAGTGCCGACCGCTTTCACAAAATACCAAACGGACGAGTATTCTGTATCCGTTTGTTCGTCCTGCCACTGAACTACAATTGCTGATGAATATTCATGACTGATGAACTTCGTGAACGTGCAGTTCGTGCAGCTTCCTATTAAGCTTTCACTAATTTTGAGAGGCAACAATCTATGGCCTAAGATCTCTGCATCTAAGATTCCAACCCCCAGAAACTTCGGGAACATTTCATTACAATGTCCCCCGCTTGTGCTGTCTGGGAAAAGACGGATATGATACAGAATGTCATTCAATTTCAGAGCTCCCGGATGCAATTAGTTGAACAGCAAGTGCACTAATTCTGCACTTGAACTTCTCGACAGAAAACATCCGCGTGCAGTTTCAATGTCGAAGGGACTGAAGAAGCTTATGACGGTTGGCGTTTTCAGTTTGAGGAAGGATTGGTAAACCGAATGTGAGGTATCAGATGGATTTGTGTCTTACTACATAGTAAGCACAACTACAAGAGAGAAAATTCGACGCAAGCTGAATTTTGCACCACTGGTAATTAAACATTGACAATGAACAGATATCATCAATAACCAATCCAGGTATTTTTCAGCTACAAGATTCGTCACCGGTTCTTTTTAAAGCCGGCTTCTGTTTCGACTGTGGTTTGTACTCTGCACCGATCGACGGCGGTATCTTGGCGGAACCACAGTCAAATATTTACGCCTGGCACTCCACGCAGACAACGAAAAAACATCACCTGCACAAGTCCACAGCCCTCCGACGAGTGGAAGGCAGCGGACAGCTTCACCGGTTGGTGTTGGACTGACAGGCTCGCGGACAGACTCAAAGGTCCACACACGGTGCCGCCTCACCATTCGATGTCCCAAAGGCCCACAATCGGCGCCCGGTCGTAATGCGATGAAGCCCAGCACGAGCTGACCGCATTCTCACCCGGCCGGATGTCACACAACCACGACACACCCACTGACAGTCCAACGCGAGGCGGTGGCTCTGAACATCTCGAGCGAACACCGATACAAAACGAAACAGCAGTCTGCACAACACAAAGTGGTTCGCCACACTGTACCTCCAAAAAATGACGTGTTAATGCCGCGATCACAGTATCGAACACATGCCCATGAACATCCCAGGAAACGACCCACTCAAAAAGCGGCAGAACGAAACTCGCATTACCTTTGTGTTTGTGACCAATATCGAGCACCACTGAGATATATCTTAATGCGCGAATATATCAGCCTTTGAACAAGCCTTTGAAATATCAGATCCGGAGGCACATCATTGCGATACCTCCCATCATATCATCATCGCAAGCGTAACTCAAGATTGCCAGGCATGTGCAAATCATACAGCAAAGTTTTCGTCTTCAATGCCGACAGCAGTGATGGTCGCGTTGTGTGGACGAGTCAACCTGACGGTAGACGCGTCCACACAACTGCCAATGCCGCAATGCCGGGGCCGAGTGAACTGATAGCAAAACGGATGAAAGACCGAAATCCGATATCGCATTCACCTGTTTTGTCTTTTTCTCTCTTAGGAAAAAAATGTGAATTTCAGGAAAAGTGTGAGTCATATTGGCGTATAGAGCTGGCGAACAAGATTCAATATTCAATATTCAAGATCAACAAGATTCAAGATTTCCCGTTCTTAAAAAAAACACCAAACGGCGCCGGCTCCCAAGTCAGCCAGAGGCGTGACCGCCCAGGTGGACGGGGGTCAGTCCACTCTTTCGTCGAGCTATTTCGGATTTATGAACAATAACTACGAGCAATAACAGGGTAGACACAGCAGAATACCCATGTCACACACACTTATTGTAACCAACTCACTCAACCGCTCCACGTCTCGAGCGACCCTACAAACCAAATCGTGTAAAGGGGCCACAATACTGACATGTTGATCGAACTGGACAAAAATGCGAGGAGACCGACATCCAATCCGTAGTCGACGACACGCGTCCACCGGATTCGCCGCGCCGAAACAAGCCCGACCACAGCCGGCGGCACATCGACGCAGTGTTCAGAGCGTCTCCGCGGCGCCTGCCAGCGGCGCCGGAGCGCTCGTGACCCGCGACCCGGTCGCGCGAGCGCCTCCGCGCCAACTGCGACCCGGTCTCACGCGTTAGCTGCGCACCTTGCCGGAGTCAGACTACCGGCCTGTCGGCCGCTCGGCACCAGCGGAAACAACACCCAAGCACCACCACCACACCACTTCAGTTTGATCGCAGAAGAACCCGACCGGCGCGTCTTTGGAGATGACTAGCTGACATGACAGCGAGAACCAGGCGCCGGACGCCACGTGCGGTCTCGCGCCTCCGCTCGTGTTCCAGTCGCATGCACGGGGAGTCAATGTCACAACTTCCGTTTCTGGATATTTGGTTGACTCGTTCCGTCATAGAGTGACAGCATGCATTCTATATGCAATAGTTACAAGTTTAATTACAACTACGCGACAATATTTGAGATTACGGGATTTGAGACGAGACATTCTACATTTATATTCTGAATGAAGACTTCCACCACAGCATCTCGGCTGTCAATGGATGAAGATTCCACAACCTCCCTCCCTATCAAATAACGCTGGGAAGAAAACAAATTCAATTCGAATCGACTTCCAATCTAGTTGAGAAGAACATCCTATCCCAGGACTCACGACACGACCACCTTCAGCACAACAGTAACTGGGAATATACACTTTGACGTTCACTGTCAGACTGGAAGCCACGGCCCGACGCCTTGCGAGGAGCACACAACACCGCCGCCGGCAGCTGACGCTCCTCACGCGCTGCCACCGAAAGCGGCGACACCCCGCTCCACATCGTCGCCGCAAATGAGACTTCTTAAAGTATTGTCAATTGTCACACCACCGACTGGGGGCACCGGCTTCGGCTTCTGGGCACGCGGTCCATCGCCTTCCACTGTGAACACCCCGACGTCAGCTCGCCCCAAGCGCTTCAAACAAGGGACGATAAGATCGACTGAATCAGAGGAGCCAAAGAGCAGGTTCTGGAACTGAATCGCCCGCTCGATCGCCCATGCGTCGCGAGACGTAGGATGAGCGTCACAGGCTGGCAGCCTGCCGCTGTCGGTGTCCCTCGGCCACCCGACACCGGTCAGCGACCCTGGGGCAGACAGGCGCCGCAGGATCGCCACTGCCGACAGACAGTTGCCGGTAGCAGCTGACCACAACGGCCACAACGGCCGCCTGGGTATCGTCGGCGTCATACGGTACTCCGATATCCCGGCCGGTGCAGACGCGGAGGTGTAATCCCTGGTACTTCGAAAGTTTGGTAAAGTATGTGGTAAAGTATCAACCAAATCAAAAAGCAAAACACACAAAAAAAGGATTACAACAGAACCTTTTCTGGGGGCACGCTGGTGTCAACATGACCTAGTGTCATAATATTATACGCCATACACCGATGCCCAATGCGTCCGACTCGTCTTGTTCAAGAATCAACTGCGTGAGGACCAAACAAGAGTTCATTACAAATCATCACGATTATTCGCAGTCATAATCAAATATAACCATGATGTAGTGTGACCTACATTACCCACCATGGCAATACTCACTGGTAGAAAACTCAATTATACATCTTGTATTTAACAACGACTAAGGCTTACTTTTCCACATGCGTCCGATAGTTCTGCCTAAAAAGACCCCGAGAAAGACGACTCCATAATTCCACAGGATCCTGAACCGACTTTTTGAGACTAGTGTAGTTCAAAACCCTTTTAAACATTAATTTAGTCCGAGTGCTTTCTGAGGTGCCCATATGGACCAGGGTCCTATGCTAAGCACAGCCTGTTGCCCGAACCCTGGCCTCACCACCCATCCGAGAATTCCGAGTTCAACGGCCGAATTTTGATCGGGAGCTTCATGACATCGCGTCACGTACCAACGGCCCTCCCAGCCGCAGCTATGCGAGCGCGTGAAGCGACTCGAACCTGCCTGGCCAGGATAGAGGATGTCAATACCGGTCGCCACTCTAACAAACTGAGCTGTCGAGGCGGCTCGGGGAACGCGTCAAGCAATGACGGCCAGGACATTTCAGTGAGCTCACAGAAGCTCCACAAAGCTCCAACGAGCGCTGCATTCCGCCTGCCAACTGCACCGACAGGAGCTAGAAGAGCACACAGGCCGAGTGGGCTGCCATTTGGGCTTCACAACCACCCGCAAACCTTGCACTACAGTCAGATAAAAGCCGCGGTGGAGCGCGGCGTGGCGGCGGCGCGACGCCCGTCTCGACACCCACCGACCAACGAAGACGGGAAGAAGACCGGAGCGGGCCGCGCCGCACGCGCCATCCGAATCTGGCAGTGAACGATACGACGTGCGACTGGCGCGCGTGCGGCCACGTCACGGCACGTCGGCCAGCCGCTGCACCCGCCGCCACGTCGCGGCCGCCCGCCCGGCGTGCCCACCTGGCCTCGGGCGTAGCGCCGGCAGCTGGCCGGCCGACACCACTGTACCCCAGCTGGCCGGCACCCAGATGGGCTCGCTCTCGACACACCCGTCGGCCGACACTATTGCACCCAGCTGGCCGGCACCCAGATGGGCTCGGCCTCGACGCGCCGCGCCGTGCGCAGCAGATGCGCCACGGCCGTCGACAGGTCGTCGTTGACGATGGTCTCGTCGAACAGGTGGCCGTAGTGGAACTGGAGCCGGGCGGACGAGTGCAGCATGTCCCGCAGTTCGTCGTCCTGCCGGAAGGTGGCCGGATCAACGATCGGCCGGGCGTTCGGAGCGGCGGTAACGGATATAGACTGAAATACTGCCGAGATTGATCGTGGTATCAGGGTTCCTCACTGCATAGCAGCAATCGTAGAAACAAATACAGATACATGATACAGAACCAGAATACAGATACAGAATAAACAATACAGATCAATAAATAAACAATAAATCGTATACATGTCTTCGGTTCGAAGTTGCAACTCCTCCCAAAAGGACATTCTTGTACCTCACCCTCCGTGGATACTTCGTCCAGTCATCCAGGTATCTTCCGGTCCGACGACCTACCGTGAACGCCCTGGTGCTGGTCTGGTCGAAGGTGGAGCGTGCAAAGCTGGAGGCCCTGGTCTCCTTGAGTCGGTCGTACAGCGGCGGCTTCACCATCACCACGTACGGCCTCATCTCGCTGGTGCGCACCATCTTGATGGCCTGTCCAGCACAGCCCGAATCACGCAGTGCCATCGCAGCGAATGTTTCACGTGACGCGCCAAGAGTGCTGCAAATTGCTTCGATATTAAAACCCACTACAAATCACACCTATGTAAAAAAAATATCGACACCGGCCGAATCCAGCGACATAAACAAACGTGCATACAACGTGCATACAGCACGCCAATTAAATTCAAGCCCAGCCGATCCAAGTGGACCAGCGCTGGAAGGCCCACAGGTCTAAACGAACCGCACGCGGGCCCCGTCCGAGAGGAGTCGCGACGCGTCCGAGACGAGCCCGAGTGGCCGTGCCGTGCCGTGCCGTGCCGTGCGCGGCGCCGCTCACCTGGTAGTGCGGGCAGAGCACGCACACCTGGCCGCTGTTGATGATGGACAGGATGCTCTCCTGGGCGGTGCCGTACAGGTTGCCGCGGTACTCGCCGAACTCGACGAAGCGGCCGCGCGCCAGGCCGTCCTCCATGTCGGCGCGCGACACGAAGTGGTAGTCGACGCCGTTGCTCTCGCCCGGCCGCTGCGGCCGCGACGTGTCTGGCGACAGGTGGCGGCCGAATTAGGCACGCTCGCACACACATGCCACGTCGTCACAGCCGCCACCTGACCCACAGATTGATTGCGGGGCAGGAGGATGGGCAGGGTAATGCCACCTATCGACTGCTAAACCGACAGGCTTCCTTAAAATTGATATCGCTCCCATGACTTATTTCCACATGTTGGCATGTGCATAGTTGTCCAAACCGCACGCCTAATGAAGGCCACGTTCAGCACTGTCACGTCAACAAGCACGTGACGAACAGCTGCGACCCGACAATGTCCAGGTCTTCGCCGGGGTCGGACCCGGCATGACTGTTGGCGGGGCACGACAGACTGACAGTACATGCATGCCAGTTGGCTGCCGCACATTCACCAAACGGACTCTGACAGCAGCCGGAGAGGATAAATCACCCAGCATGCCGTTGGTTATTGGTTTTACGACACGTCGACCGTTGAGTCATGTAGCGTCGCCAATCTCTCACGCCGATTGGTCGCGGGCGAAGAGTAGCGACAGGTGAGATTCGAACCCACAATCTTTCGATTGCGAGACGAGCATCTTACCCCTAGACCACTCGTCCCCACTCAGCATGCCGATTTAGATTGCGCGACAGCAGTTGACACGACACGGTAGATCACCTGCACGCGACACTTCAACAAGAAAAGTTCAGCAGACTGTCCGAGGGCGGACATCTGACCAGGGTCAGGATAACACGCCAGCCAAGCTACACCGACCGTCGCACCGTAACGACACCAGGAGCAGCCAGCAGGACACGACAGGCCGCGGTGGTGTGACCGTCCGTCACGGCACACGACGGACCAGCCAGCCGACACACTCACAGGGTATGACGGAGCGGTACTTGTCAGTCAGCAGGACACGACAGGCCGCGGCGGTGTGACCGTCCGTCACGGCACACGACGGACCAGCCAGCCGACACACTCACAGGGTATGACGGAGCGGTACTTGTCAGCCAGCAGGACACGACAGGCCGCGGCGGTGTGACCGTCCGTCACGGCACACGACGGACCAGCCAGCCGACACACTCACAGGGTATGACGGAGCGGTACTTGTCAGTCAGCAGGACACGACAGGCCGCGGCGGTGTGACCGTCCGTCACGGCACACGACCGACCAGCCAGCCGACACACTCACAGGGTATGACGGAGCGGTACTTGTCAGCCAGCAGGATACGACAGGCCGCGGCGGTGTGACCGTCCGTCACGGCACACGACGGACCAGCCAGCCGACACACTCACAGGGTATGACGGAGCGGTACTTGTCCGGGTTTGTGGCCACCAGGCGGCGCTTCAGCTCGTTGCGGCCCACGCCCGGCGGCCCCACCAGCACGATCGGCCGACAGCAGCCCGGCCGCGGGTACAGCTTGGCCACCTGGCGACGCGATCGACGCAGCGTGAGGCGAAGTACCTCACACTCAGCTGACGACGACAGTTCGGCCACCAGGTGGTGTCACACATATGGCGAGAAGCAGAATTGCCGTCAGTCAACTGCAGGTAGCTATAGCTAGGTACGAGTCCGCCACCTGGTGACGTCATACACAGCGGGACAAGCGAACAATCGGTGGCTAATGACATCACATGCAGCACAGAACATACTCTGTGGTCGGTGTCCGCAGGAATACCAAGTCTTCGACCTCATGACAAGTACTCCAAGTTAGAAGGTTCATGAGAAGTGTCACCCCCTCTCAATCTAAGAAAACTGCTCCTATGCGCCCCACCTTCTTCTTTTTTTCTCTCCCTCTTTTTTCCTTTCTCTCTTACCTCCTCATAGGTGGCCACCTCCTCGCGGTCGAAATCGTCATTCTCGGCGGCGTCGTACATGATCTTACGAATCTTATTGCCACGGCTGCCCGGAGAACGAGCTACGCAGGAGATTCCTGAAGGCAGGCTCAAGGTCAGAACGGGCTACGTAGGAGGTAAGAGTGGAATGGCGCAGGCAACATTGGCTCGGGGAGATCATAGTCGAGCCAAGGGAAGGCGCGCGAAGATTAGTACCACAGTACAGCAGAGCCTCACAAAGAGGTAAACTGATTTGTTTCCATATTTGCACAGAATGATGGCTTCAGAAAGGGAGTAGCAATAGCTTTCTAAATGTACACTACGACATAACACCTAAATTGTTTACAAGTGATTAAGATTCGGATCACCTCCTACTACATCTCGGATCACTTCTGTACACACTGCTTGTATCGCACTTAAAACAGCTGCACATGGCAAGTTTTGACACCAACAACTCATGCATTATGGGCGCCAAATGACCCTGAAGTCGGTGCGTCCTTCAACCCAAATAATCAATCAACCAATCAACTCATGCTTAAGCAGAATTACCGAATGCTTGTACATTGCACATACATCGCATCGTGGGGACCAGACGGACAGCAGGGCGCACTCCAGTTTGGGGTGCTGTGCGGTCGCCAGAGGTGCCACGCCACAACAGTTGTGCGACTACCGTGTCGCGTACCCTTGTCCTCTGCTGCCTGGGTGCGCTCCGCCAGGATCCGACGCTCCTGCAGCGCCCGACTGGGAATCAGCCCGGCGCGCATAGTGTGGTCTCCCTCCCGACGCGCCTGCCACCTGCGAGACAACCGAGAGGTTGGTTATTGACTTTACGACACGTCGACCGTTGAGTCATGTAGCGTCGCCAATCTCTCACGCCGATTGGTCGCGGGCGAAGAGTAGCGACAGGTGAGACTCGAACCCACAACCTTTCGATTGTGAGACGAGCATCTTACCCCTAGACCACTCGTCCCCCTGCGAGACAACCGAGAGGTACTCAACCGACCTGGGCATTGAGTATTGGGACCTGGGTATTGAGGCCACCCGACCTACCACCGCATGTGAAAACAAACAAGTTATCAGGGCTTAACCGAAACACAGGTTTTTATTTTGTATTATTCAAACACCACAGCAATATGTAGAACAAATAATGATCCGGTCATTTTGCTGTTAAATTCAGCAGCCATACCAGTCAGCAACGTGACCGAGTGTGAGCAATGGAATAGTGTCAAGCCCACTATCCCACTACATTTATGCTTAGAGATTTAGTTTTGTCATATTTTCATACCGTCAATTTTGGCCCGCCTTCAAACGGCCTATTCTACCATGCAGAACCGCAGCGCAGGAAAACATAGTCTCCCGCACGATATAATCTCCGTCATTAAGATCACCTTCATATCGAGCTGCACTGCACAGGTACAAAAATGATATGTATAGACTGTTCATTTTTCACTCAGTTTGGGGACAATGGAAAAACCAATCTGTCAGCGCATTCAAACGTATTGAAGGAAACATTTAAGCCAGCGAACGCAGCACAGTTCGAACACAGTTTGACCTCCATAGTCTTTTACAAAACGTGGTACGAAGCACTATTCGCTTTTGGGTGTGCTCCACGCACCCAAAGGAAGGTGCAAAGGGTGCGCTCCACGCACGTTCTGGGACCCCTTTGGTTATTATATATATATATTCCACAGGAATTGGTAAATGACGACTAATCTCCCCCCGTCGAACAAGTTTTGTAGACAATAAAGACCCACTCCCCCACAAAAAGGGGCCTTCGCCCATCTCACCGAAACCCCCGCCCTATCTAATCAACCCACTTGTCAACCGGATGATACGCTTTTCCTGATAAGCTCCCTGAGCCATTTCTCTGCAAAAGAGAGTAAAAAGGTGCTTCAGAATAGCAATCAGCTTTTCATTTTCACGCTTATTTTCGTTTACTTTAATGACTCAAGCTGTAACTGTCTTTAGCCTACATGTTTGGAGTTTTTCTTTACAATTACATCTGCCGTTTGAATTAGCTAAATATTACTAATTATACAAGCCTTTTTCAACAGTTTGGTACAATGACAAATACATACGTCAATAACATGCCTTCCGGAAGTCTTGATGGCAAATTGTGTGATGAAGTCGTGACAAACGTGACGCACGGACCCAACTCGACGCATTTACTACTGAGGTATCCTTACGACTTGCTTACAGTGTGGAACCTTGATATGGAACAGAGTAAAGTTGTAAGTAGTAAACTAAAACTTACGTCGGTGTTGTAAGTAGTAAGCAGTAAACATGTATATGAACAGGCTACATCAACCTTGTTAATTTTCTATGTGACTGATTTAATCCACTTGTACGATATAATCAACGCTGGAAACTCTCGGTATTTGTCGATGGAGATTATCCATTGTTTGTAGGCGGTATGAGAAATAGCTTACTAAAATTATGCTGAAGGTGGAATTTAGATGTCTGGTTAAAAAAAAACAAAAAAAACATTTCGCTCCCGACGTTTGGTCACGTGCATTATTTCTTAGAAATCAATGACACAATGTCATGTCCCAGCACAGTTTAGTAATGCAAATGCACTACAAGATGCATTGCTTTTCCCCAAAAATGTCCACAAAATTATACACTCGAGTACAAGAAAGCAAATGAAGACATCCAGTCTGAATGATAAATAGTCGTTTAAATACTCCTTTCGCTGTCCACAGTCTATCACAATTACTAGATAAACAAAATGCCAGCCATATAATCCTACCGCCATGGTCGACACCTGTTGAAACCATTACCAAGTACTGCGCCACCACAGCGTAGTGTGGCTCTGCCACCCGCCAGACGGGACACTACACCGTCTCACGACCACTGCACTACACCAGACGGAACACTACACTACCTCACGACCAATGCACTACACCAGACGGAACACTATACTGCCTCACGACCACTGCACTACACCAGACGGAACACTACACTTCCTTACGACCACTGCACTACACCAGATGGAACACTACACTGCCTCACGACCACTGCACTACACCAGACGGAACACTACACTACCTCACGACCACCGCACTACACCAGACGGAACACTACACTGCCTCACCACCACTGCACTACACCAGACGGAACACTACAATGCCTCACGACTACTGCGCTACACCAGATGGAACACTACACTGCCTCACGATCACTGCACTACACCAGATGGGACACTACACTGCCTTACGACCATTGCACTACACCAGACGGAACACTACACTTCCTCACGACCACTGCACTACACCAGATGGAACACTACACTGTCTCACGACCACTGCACTACAGCAGATGGGCCACTACTCTTCCTCACGACCACTGCACTACACCAGACAGGATGCTGCACTACTATGTGGTGTGTAGTAAAATGAAAGGACCACGAATACCCCCCCAAAAAAAATGTTTCTCAGAACCAGTGATGTGAGGTCTGAAAAGATAGTGAAGCACGGAATGAAAACATGACACGAAATCACATCCGTAACATCGATTACTGAAGATCAGGCAAAGAATTTGGTAGGCACATCGCATTGGAAACAATTCAGCTTGATTCACTGAACAGCAATACAATCTATATTTTCGGTGTTTTTATCCCAAAGTTCCCACATTGTCAGACACTGCTCTTTTTGCGGCCGACACGCCATTCGTTTTGCGTTCTGCTTCCCCTGCATGAGGCCAGTTCAGCTCACGCTTGATAACCCACATACCATCCCTTACAACAAGTAGCCTGCTAAATATGTGCGTACAGCCGAATCCAAATATTTGCTCGTACAAGTCCGCAACGGCGGGCCAATGGTGACGTCGCCACGTCAGCGGCGACACCATCACCCACCAATAGATGTCGTCCTGACTGACGATGTGCAGAATATCGCCGCGCGAGAAGTCCAGGCCTGCCTCGCGGCACGGGATGTGCTTGTCCTCCGAGGAGTCGTAGTCGAAGAGCGCGCGCATGCGCACCTTGGACTCGCGCGCCGCGTGGCGGGTGTCGGCCGGGATCAGCTTGAAGGTGATGGTGCCCTGCGCCTGCGTCTGCCGAACACAGCCGCCGCACGTCAGACGTCGGCATCAGCCGGCCGACCGGCCAGCGTCTGCCAAACACAGCCGCCGCACGTCAGACGTCGGCATCAGCCGGCCGACCGGCCAGCGTCTGCCAAACACAGCCGCCGCACGTCAGACGTCGGCATCAGCCGGCCGACCGGCCAGCGTCTGCCAAACACAGCCGCCGCACGTCAGACGTCGGCATCAGCCGGCCGACCGGCCAGCGTCTGCCAAACACAGTCGCCGCGTCAGACGTCGGCATCAGCCGGCCGACCGGCCAGCGTCTGCCAAACACAGCCGCCGCACGTCAGACGTCGGCATCAGCCGGCCGACCGGCCAGCGTGCCAAACACAGCGCCGACGTCAGACGTCGGCATCAGCCGGCCGACCGGCCAGCGTCTGCCAAACACAGCCGCCCACGTCAGACGTCGGCATCAGCCGGCCGACCGGCCAGCGTCTGCCAAACACAGCCGCCGCACGTCAGACGTCGGCATCAGCCGCCGGCGGCCAGCGTCTGCCAAACACACCCCCCCCAAGTCAGACGTCGGCATCAGCCGGCCGACCGGCCAGCGTCTGCCAAACACAGTCGCCGCACGTCAGACGTCGGCATCAGCCGGCCGACCGGCCAGCGGCCCACCAAGCCCCCCCCCCCCCCCACCAACCAGCGCCTCCGTCCGCCCAACCGGGCGCCCCCCCCCCAAAAAAAAAAAAAAAAAAAAAGCAGTCAGCCGACCAGTCCGTCACAAACAGCTGTGAACAGCCAGCTGGTCTGTCATGCAGAGCTGCCAACATCTGATTGGCCAATCACACATCTGTCAACAGCTCACTGGTCCAGCACACACATATCGACAGTTGACTGGTCCATCACACACATGTCAACAGCCAGCTGGTTCATCACACACATATATGAACAGCTGACTGGCCCATCACACACATGTCAACAGTTAACTGGTGCATCACACATATATCAACAGTCGACTGGACCATCACATGCAGACGTCAACAGCCAGCCAGCATGTCATACATAGCCGAAAATAATGGTAAACTGCAGTACAATACCAAATTAACTATTTTTGGGTATCCACAGCAGTTTTGGTTCTGGATTTGCAAGGTTTCCCGTCCGGCGTGCAAACTGTGCACATCGGAAACATGCGGTGAAACATTCGCAATTCACCATTTGAAAAAGAAGCACAGTCAATGTTATCAACATGCACTCACCACACAAGTAACCTGACATAGGCATTAATCTACAAATAACACACATTGATCAGCATTCGTGAGCGCGTCACTCGACCACAGGTCGGCGACGCCACCCACCAGTATGCGCAGCACGTCGTTGGGCGACCGGTCGGTGACGTCGCCCATTCGTGAGCGCGTCACTCGACCACAGGTCGGCGACGCCACCCACCAGTATGCGCAGCACGTCGTTGGGCGACCGGTCGGTGACGCCACCCACCAGTATGCGCAGCACGTCGTTGGGCGACCGGTCGGTGACGTCGATGTCGTTGACCTCGAGCACCTCGTCGCCGACGTGGATCAGCCCGGAGCGGTCGGCGGCACCGCCGTGCATCACCCGCGCGATCACGATGGCGCCCGTCTGCTCGTCCGCCTTGATGGTGGCGCCCTGGCGTCGCAAGCACGTGAGCGTTGCAGTTTGGGGGCGCATCGACTGCATAGGGCATACAGCAGGAAGCACGTTGCAGTTTGGGGGCGCATCGACTGCATAGGTCATACAGCAGGAAGCACGTTGCAGTTTGGGGGCGCATCGACTGCATAGCTCATACGGCAGGAAGCACGTGAGCAGTGGCAACGAAAACCCCGACACCGGAGACGCACGAGTGGGCACAGTGCGGCCCGTCAGCTCGTGCGCTCCTACGGTGATCACCTGGCGTTGAAGACACACATACACACTGATGCACATACACCAGTCATGAGCGGGAACTGTAGCACCGAGTCGAAATTACTGACTCACCGACATGCATCCGAGGTGAAATTATGACCTTATGCTTGTTGAAGGTGACTGAGTGGATAAATAGGTGGGATTGTTCAAGTATGTATACGGATAGGGGTGATTATTGATTTATTCGTAACAACTCAATATGTGTACGTGCGCGCGCGCGTGTGTGCGTGTGCGGGTATGTGCGTATAAGCATGCATGGTACTTTGGTGTGGATGCGAGTAATTGACCCTGAATTATGCATCCTGTGCTTTACCACTGAGCTGCCGTAGACTTCACATATACGCACCATAACCCCTGTTGAAAAAACGACGAGACACGTCTTTCTACACGCACGTCTTCCATATTAAATTGCGCCGATAGTACACGGTCTTCAGTGCTGCACATATTACGGCTGCGGCATGCTTGGTTGGCTGAGACCAGATTAACAAGCGACCGAGTCATTCATTTCAGAGTAGCCTAAGGCATATAATGGTGTATCAATCAATAGTTTACGAGTGCGGGCCGAGCAACAAAATGCCACCACCCGCCCTCACGCGATGTCAGAGTCGCGAGTGCGGGTTACCAACACGTTTCCGGTAGACTGGAGACGGATTACCGGTATACTAGAGGCGAATTATCGGAAGACAGACGTCATCAGCAATCCCCAAAAGCATCGCCCTGGTGATGTGCCTAATGATAAATGTTTCTGAACGTTCGGTCAGATCAGGTGGAGAAATATCGGAAGAGTAAAGCAAAGAGCATCTTGTGAATAGTGGATTAACTCATCCGATTTTGGCACATATACCGTAGCTGTTTAGGTTCCAAAACAAACCCGCTTGAACTTACCACGATGGGCTCGGAACCCTTCGATCCGTCCTGAGCAGCGGGAAAACGAACGCAACATCAGCAACATTCCGCCGTTGACAACTGCTGCCGAGCGACGCAGAAACTGACAAGGATCATCATATTTCACAGCATGGCAAATGCCTGGACGCCGCACGTTGTGCTCATCAGGTGACCGGCGCCACCGATCCCGCGCTTTGTTCCGCGAACGAAAACATGCCTCACGCTCCCACGAAGTGCGCGAGACGAGCGCGTCACCGTCACACACTGCTCTTACGGCGCACTCTTACCTTGGCGTGCGCCGTGTCGTGACTCTGGGTTTCTCGGATGAGATGACACTGGAACGTGCGAGCCAAGGAAGCTCGCTGTTTACGACAGTGGTAAATGTGTCTGTTTGTGTGACGGAGCTCAGGGGTGAGTCAACGGCACCACTACAAACTGGCACAGTTGGACGGTCGAGAGCCGATCACGTCGCAATAAGCAAACGGTGGGTGTTTTATATACATGGCGGAAATAGCGGGATGTGGCGTGTATTCACAGGTGGGGGCTGTCGCTGGCGGAAATAGCGTCGCGACGAACTAAGCGCAACAAAACGGCCAGCGGTGGCAGAACTTCGGCGCTGACACGGGGCGGTAAGAACGGTATTTACTGACACACCCTAGCAGTTATGCAGCTCACGCTCTGAAAATCTTCTAGCTATTATCTAGGAGTATTATCTACGCAGCTCTGCATCGGACCATCGACTAAAAGGCTCCACCACGAAGGGTGAAAGGGAGCCACTGTCCCGAAGAAGAGAGTGGGGGATTAGAACCTCCCAAGAAGAGTAGCAAAGTGCGAGCCGCTGCCATAACGCACGCATCACTTTACAAACATCAGCACAGGCTTGCACGAAGGGAGCTCATTAGAGCCTGGCACCACCGGTGTGGTGCGCCAGATTCTAATAGAGACAGTCGAACGGAGACACCAGCAGGCTATGGCGGGGCGGTGACAGGCGGCGGCGGCGGCAGGCTGGCGACCTGACCGGGCGAGAGACGGGCGGAGACGCCAGCGGGCTACCGCGGGGCAGAGACGGGCGGCGGCGGCAGGGTGGCGACCTGACCGGCGCGGCCGCTCCCTGCCGTGCGTGACTGGGCCTGCGCGTGGCACCGGTCTGTCGGGAGCCCGACAGGGGTGACACGCCCGTCTGTCCGGCCCCGGACAGCGGCGTGACGCCTGTCTGACCGGCATCGGACAGCGACGCGGCACGTGTCTGACCAGCGCCGGGTAGACGTATGGGTGGCGGCCGGCAGGTGGTCGCGCCGGTCCGCCGCCGAGGAGGACGTACCGGAGCCGGGACAGGACGGCGTGAGGACGGGACGGTCTGTGGCCAGAGGCGGGTCTGTTACGGACAGGACAGGACGGGACGGTCTGTGGCCAGAGGCGGGTCTGTTACGGACAGGACGGGACGGTCTGTGGCCAGAGGCGGGTCTGTCACGAACCGGACAGGACGGGACGGCGAAAGGGCGGAACGGTCTGTGGCCAGAGGCGGGTCTGTCACGAACCGGACAGGACGGGACGGCGAGAGGGCGGAACGGTCTGTGGCCAGAGGCGGGTCTGTTACTAACAGGACAGGACGGGACGGCCCTGCGGCGACACAGCCAGTGGTGCGACTCGACTGGTATTACGTTGATCAGGATACACCGATGCCATTAATACAGTCCTCCAGTGCAAGCAAGGTCGGCTAACATGCACCTTCCTGCAATGTAGTTCCTGAATTTTGTCTCACGCATATATCAAATAACACCTAACATAATAAATAACACAAAGGACACATACTATTATATGCTAAAATATTCGCGCTAGATAATTCACAACAGAATGCCACACACCGTTTTGAATGAAATATATGCACCAGGCATACACTGCATAAGGTGTTACAATTATTACATTCAGACTGATATCCAAATGATCCACAATTATCCCTTCTCATCTTACACCCAACCTCGCGATCACCTTCAATTTCATCCAACCATACCAATAAAGATAGAACCAGGTTAGAGAAAGGAGGCACTCTAAAGAGAATGCATACAGAAGTTATTCATACTAATGTCATGCTGACCTACACACAAGTGGAGCCCAAAACTGATCAGAAAAGCGTTGGAATATTGAAGCGAAATTGGACAAACATGACACATGAACTTCTGGTATCTCGAGTTGACTAAGACAATTTCGCTGGAACGTACCATTTTAGATCAGACAGCATTTCAATACGTTTGCCTCAAAACATAGCCACTTTCCATCTGATCTACTCGTCCCGTTCTACCCTATATCATGGACGCCTACCTATACCCAACCAACCCTACAGCTTGTCCGCTCATCACGTTTGAATTACCTCACAGCTCCCATGGCAATATAGCTCAGTTCATTCACAATAAATCGAAGTCAACCCGCCACCAAGCCGGAGATCATGTCCACACCGTCCACCCGCACACCATTGGGTTTAAAGGGCGCATCGACTGCAATGGTCATATAGCTTCGCACACCATTGGACCACCACGGGAGCTCCAGGCTGCCCCATTCATCAGGCACGCTGCAACAGCCCACGCCCCAAAGGACCTTCACGCCTGCCCATTCTATTCATCAAGCTGGGGCCAGCCCACACCCCAGCGGACTCTCACCCCAACCGCCCACTCTACCACAGAGCTGTAGCCAACTCCCAACGGACTTTCACCCCTGCCCAGTCCATCACACTCGGCTGGGGCTGGCCCACACCCGAGCTGGCTCGTCACCCCTGCCCAGTCCATCACACTCGGCTGGCCCACACCCGAGCTGGCTCGTCACCCCTGCCCAGTCCATCACACTCGGCTGGGGCTGGCCCACACCCGAGCTGGCTCGTCACCCCTGCCCAGTCCATCACACTCGGCTGGGGCTGGCCCACATCCGAACTGGCTCGTCACCCCTGCCCAGTCCATCACACTCGGCTGGGGCTGGCCCACACCCGAGCTGGCTCGTCACCCCTGCCCAGTCCATCACACTCGGCTGGGGCTGGCTCACACCCGAGCTGGCTCGTCACCCCTGCCCAGTCCATCACACTCGGCTGGCCCACACCCGAGCTGGCTCGTCACCCCTGCCCAGTCTCTCACACTCGGCTGGGACTGGCCCACACCCGAGCTGGTTCGTCACCCCTGTCCAGTCTATCACACTCGGCTGGGGCTGGCCCACACCCGAGCTGGTTCGTCACCCCTGCCCAGTCTATCACACTCGGCTGGGGCTGGCCCACACTCGAACTGGCTCGTCACCCCTGTCCAGTCTATCACACTCGGCTGGGGCTGGCCCACACCCGAGTTGGTTCGTCACCCCTGCCCAGTCCATCACACTCGGCTGGGGCTGGCCCACACCCGAGCTGGTTCGTCACCCCTGCCCAGTCCATCACACTCGGCTGGCCCACACCCGAGCTGGTTCGTCACCCCTGCCCAGTCCATCACACTCGGCTGGGGCTGGCCCACACCCGAGCTGGCTCGTCACCCCTGCCCAGTCCATCACACTCGGCTGGCCCACACCCGGCTGGCTCGTCCCCTGCCAGCCCACACTCGGCTGGGGCTGGCCCACCCGAGCTGGTTCGTCACCCCTGCCCAGCCCACTCGGCTGGGACTGGCCCACACCCGAGCTGGTTCGTCACCCCTGTCCAGTCTATCACACTCGGCTGGGGCTGGCCCACACCCGAGCTGGTTCGTCACCCCTGCCCGTCATCACACTGGCTGGGGCTGGCCCCGCGTCCCTGTCCTCATCACTCTGCGGGCTGGCTCACACCCAATTTCGTCACCCCTGCCCAGTCCATCACAGCCAACTGGGGACAGCACACACCACAACTGGTCCCGATCGGCAGAACATACCAGCGGCTCGTTACTCTTGACCAGCTGTACGATCTTGACAGTCTCCTCCTCTTCGTCGTCAGCGTCCGCTGGGAGGTCGGGCAGGTGAGGCATGAAGTCCTTCTGCGCCACCATGTCGTGTGCCGACAATATGTTCTGCAGCAACGTGCACATCGGTCAGCCTCTACTTTCAAGTACCTCTTGCATGTGTCATGACTTACAATGTTCGCATATGGTGTGGAATATTCTTAATTTTGAGGGCTAAATGCAAGCCACATCAAACTTTTTGCGATTTACAAATTGGGATGTCATTGTGTAGCACACATATAAACCGAATAGTGATCGAATCTTCGAATCATCATCGAAAGAAGGACTTTGCGGATATCTCGTCACGATTATTCTTGACATGGATGGGATATTCTAGCATTGTTCATGGGTAGCAGTGGTGTCGATGTCATTTCACGTAGGAGCTAAACTAGTTAAACACGCACAATAACCGTAGTATATCCCCTATGCAAATACGATACCGTTCCGTGGGCTCCGGAACTATTCAATAGACCTTTTTAATACTAGGTCTAGGCTTCTGAAAAGTATTGCAAGGGCACAATACACGAAGGCAATGGGCGGACCCAAAAGGATTTTTGAAGGAAGGAAGGAAAAGGACGAACATAAACATAGGGTCAGATGATAAAAGTTGAAATTATTTGGGGGCAAAGCCAACATTTGGGATGGAGAGGGAGCAAGTGTACTCCCAAAAGAATATAATGCTACACCCTTCATCTTAATATTTTTAGGGCAGGCACTCAGACATGAAGCTGAAGATTATGACTAATGGTATGGCATAGAAGTAATGGACCTAAGGCCTTTATACCACCCAATCATCATGTGGTGGTGGAACCCTTGAACTTTACCACATTCCACATTCCTCACATCACCTATTCCCATAATTCATATACCATATTTGGATTCCCATAGGACCCAAAAATATGGGGCAGGGAAAAAGTTCCACAAAATGCATGAAAGCCCATTGTGAATGGAAAATGCCAAGCCCATGTCACGTTGTGAGTCTTCCAACTAGCAAAAAAAAACTAAATCCAAGAGGCCGAGCCGGGTATAACGCTTTCCAGAGAAATAAAACTTGGCAACAGCGTACCGCACTCCTAGAATCACGCAAGAAGCATGGGCATGTAGCTTCATGTTTTGTGAGTAACATAGTTTAATTGACGAATTTTTGCCCCATCTATTTCTGCTCAACATTTTACATATCATATTCCCTGTTTTTGTGCTTCCAACCAGCGACATGTTTACCTAACGTATCTGCAGCGAGGACCATGAGCACCGCGGGTGGTGATGATTGACTGCATCATACTCTAAAATGATATATGATATGAAAAGATGGATCTACTATTGAGTCTGCTTAAGGTACATATCTGTCATGCCACATGCAAGCACCATTTGACTGATTATCGTTAATGCTTTGATGGCGATGTTCGCAAAACGAGCTAAATGTATAAAACACAATTTCACAACTCTTCCATATCTCAGGGGATACAACTTACTAGACCTCGCTTGTGATCCGCCAAAAAAGGCGGCTCACTGGTTGACACAATGTAAGCAGAAAATAAGCACTGAACAGAACAGAGATCCTAGAAAATAATCACCGAAATGCCAGCGCATGCAACACGTCATTCAATCCATGTAATGAAAGTAATCCATGTAAAGTTTTAAATTCCCAACACAAACTACAAGCTTCAGAACTACGTTCCACAGCACAATGCTCTTGATGCAACTGACAATGACAGGGCATGATCATCACACAGCATGACGTTTTATCTAAGTCAGGCAAACATCACGATATATCATAATCCTAACGTTCTTGGCCCCATGCCAATGATTCGCACGACCAGAATAGCCGGCGATCAACACCAAATGCGCTCATCTACAATGGAGTGGCGCCGAGACAGTACGCACGACTCACCAGCATGTGCGGCGCCTGCAGCAGCCTGAACAGCTCGACAGCCTCCGGCTCGGTCAGACCCTTCAACTGTATCTCGCCCATCACCTCGAAGGCGATGTTCTCGGCCGAGGACAGCACCGGCTGGCACTGCCGCTCCGTCAGACTCGACGTGATGGTGTTGTGCGCCTGGCGGCAGGGGCACACCGTCACACTCGACGTGATGGTGTTGTGCGCCTGGCGGCAGGGGCACACCGTCACACTCGACGTGATGGTGTTGTGCGCCTGGCGGCAGGGGCACACCGTCACACTCGACGTGATGGTGGTGTGCGCCTGGCGGCAGGGGCACACCGTCACACTCGACGTGATGGTGGTGTGCGCCTGGCGGCAGGGGCACACCGTCACACTCGACGTGATGGTGTTGTGCGCCTGGCGGCAGGGGCACACCGTCACACTCGACGTGATGGTGTTGTGCGCCTGGCGGCAGGGGCACACCGTCACACTCGACGTGATGGTGTTGTGCGCCTGGCGGCAGGGGCACACCATCACACTCGACGTGATGGTGTTGTGCGCCTGGCGGCAGGGGCACACCGTCACACTCGACGTGATGGTGTTGTGCGCCTGGCGGCAGGGGCACACCGTCACCGCAACTGTGTAGTGGCACCGCACCGCGCCATGGTAACTGTACTGTGGCACCACACCACGTCACCGGAACTGTGTAGTGGCACCGCATCACGTCACCGTAACTGTGTAGTGGCACCACACGATGTCACCGTAACTGTACAGTGTCACCGCACCACGTCACAGTAACTGTGTAGTGGCACAGCACCACGTCACAGTAACTGTGTAGTGGCACAGCACCACGTCACTGTAAATGTGTAGTGGCACAGCACCACGTCACTGTAAATGTGTAGTGGCACAGCATCACGTCACCAGTAACTGTGTAGTGGTCACAGCACCACGTCACCGTAACTGTGTAGTGGTACAGCACCACGTCACCGTAACTGTGTAGTGGTACAGCATCACGTCACCTGTAACTGTGTAGTGGCACAGCACCACGTCACAGTAACTGTGTAGTGGCACAGCACCACGTCACTGTAACTGTGTAGTGGCACAGCACCACGTCACCGTAACTGTGTAGTGGCACAGCACCACGTCACAGTAACTGTGTAGTGGCACAGCACCACGTCACTGTAACTGTGTAGTGGCACAGCACCACGTCACAGTAACTGTGTAGTGGCACAGCACCACGTCACTGTAAATGTGTAGTGACACCGCACCACGTCACCGTAACTGTGTAGTGGCACAGCACCACGTCACTGTAAATGTGTAGTGGCACAGCACCACGTCACAGTAACTGCGTAGTGGTACAGCATCACGCCACAGTAACTGTGTAGTGGCACAGCACCACGTCACTGTAAATGTGTAGTGGCACAGCACCACGTCACAGTAACTGTGTAGTGGTACAGCACCACGTCACTGTAACTGTGTAGTGGCACAGCACCACGTCACAGTAACTGTGTAGTGGCACAGCACCACGTCACAGTAACTGTGTAGTGGCACAGCACCACGTCACTGCAACTGTGTAGTGGCACAGCACCACGTCACAGTAACTGTGTAGTGGCACAGCACCACGTCACAGTAACTGTGTAGTGGCACAGCACCACGTCACCGTAACTGTGTAGTGGCACAGCACCACGTCACAGTAACTGTGTAGTGGCACAGCACCACGTCACTGTAACTGTGTAGTGGTACAGCACCACGTCACCGTAACTGTGTAGTGGCACAGCACCACGTCACAGTAACTGCGTAGTGGTACAGCATCACGCCACAGTAACTTTGTGTTGTGGCACAGCACCACGTCACAGTAACTGTGTAGTGGCACAGCACCACGTCACTGTAACTGTGTAGTGGCACAGCACCACGTCACCGTAACTGTGTAGTGGCACAGCACCACGTCACAGTAACTGTGTAGTGGCACAGCACCACGTCACTGTAACTGTGTAGTGGCACAGCACCACGTCACAGTAACTGTGTAGTGGCACAGCACCACGTCACCGTAACTGTGTAGTGGTACAGCACCACGTCACCGTAACTTGTACAGTGGCACCGCACGTCACCGTAACTGCATAGTGTCACAGCACGACGTTACCATAAGTGTAGATGCACCGCACCACGTCACCGTAACTGTGTAGTGGTACAGCACCACGTCACCGTAACTTGTACAGTGGCACCGCACGTCACCGTAACTGCATAGTGTCACAGCACGACGTTACCATAAGTGTAGATGCACCGCACCACGTCACCGTAACTGCGTAGTGACACCGCACCACGCCACCGTAACTATGCAGGGGTACCATACCATGCCACTGTAACTGCATAGGGGCATCACATCACCGTAATTGTACATAGGTGGTGCACCACCTCCCCATAGTTGTGCGTGAACAACATGCCACATCATCATGACATGATCAACGTTGAGGCAGTCAATACCTCCATATTAAGCCAACAAGGCATGTAGCCCACCCAAAGAGACCGACAGTACACATAACAAATTAGAAACATATGAGATGAATGCCTCATGACAATAATCATACACATGTTGGTAGGTGTTCACACACATTGGTAGGCACCTGGAAAATCTCTGGCTGTACATACATGTTGCCAAGGTTGCCAACATGTATTTCCTTGGTGTACATACCATTCAACATAACATGGAAATACACAGCTGTTAACCCATTCCAGTTTCGCAGCAAACATGATACCCTCGCGTGACACCGACATCCACAGCGGCTGTATGGAGCTGCACCGACCTGGACCAGACTCTGCAGCTGGGCGTTCTGTAACAGGTTGGCCAGAAAGCCGAACTCTTCCTCGTTACTGCCCAGCGAGGAGCGTACCTTGCCCAGCTCTGCCACAACGCTGTTAATGTCTGCCGGGAGTGTGTTAGCACACCATCAATGTAGGCCAGAGCTGAGTCACCACACCATCAATGTATGACAGAGGTGGGTCACTGCACTGTAAATGTATGGCAGAGGTGGGTTAGCACACCGTCAACGTCAGCCAGCATAGGTAGTCAACACTCAATCAATGCATGCCTGAGAGTCACTATATTGGCAATGTCTGCCCATTATAAATCACAAAACTGTAAATGTCTGACTGAAAGAGTTCTAACATCAGCAGTTATGTTGTTGAATGTATGTAGCTGGACAATAATTAGTCGGAAACAGGTTCAGCAAATGAATGGCAATAAAATAACAATTGGAGAAATCAGTAAAATAGACATGCTAATATGATGTGTTGGACCATAAAGTATATCATGTAGAACCACAAAAACACTCACCAAGGTCAAAACCATTGTGTCCATTTGCCATGATCTCTGCACCTCCGGTCGCTGCAAGCATCTGGAATACATTGAAAGCACATTTCATGTAAAAATGTTCATTGCAGTGATGGGAGTTAGAGCTAGTGAAGTTTGTATGGTGACAGCCCAACCAGCTTTGTGGTCAACCAGCCACTTTGGGGCAAGAATAATGGTAAGCTTATGTAGTGGCCTGGAAGTTCACATAGCCAAGGGTGCTTAGGATCATTTTCCAACCTACTGTAAAAATCTGGAGCTTTGAGCAGCATTTTAACATGGGCTTCAAAGATGTAGGACCTAAACTTGGACATGTACCAGTATCTATGCAGGTATTGGTATGGGATTTTTGAGTGGAAGCCTGAGCTTGTGGGAGTGCATACATATATTGTGTCGAGAGTGCTTGCATGGGAACTAAATCGTTTTCAGGGACAACTATTTACATCTTCTTGCAAGCTTAGTATACTCTCAAATATGTTAGTGAGCTTACCCAGTATTTAAGGCTTGTATAAATTGGTAGGCAAGTATCAGGGGTGGATTCATGCATTTTCTGCATCAAAGGTGTTCACAGCTTTACACTTGGGCTACGCTAGGTTGGGTATTATGTTTTTTCCTCAAAAGTTCTGAAATGCCAACTTTTAGACAAATTAAAACTTGGTGTTACTGTAGAAGCCTGAGCACAAATTTGAAAACAAATGTACAAATTGGACATGTTGAAGCTTATGTAACAACTTCTTCCACTACAATTTATACAGAAAATCAAATATAAGCAAACAATTCACTATCTGAAAGCATGTCACTTAACATTGACATGGCAGAAGATGCAGCTGACTTCAGTCATGTAATGCTATTGGGTAATCCAATATCAGTAGGTTAGGTTCGGTTTTCTTTGGCAATATTACATTATTCTTCATTACATATTACCCCACCCTCTATTCTTTTCCAATATTGTGTTCAGTTGGATGCCATTTTATCATATGCCATAGTTACACATTACATATTGTGCATAACACCAGAGGCTACGCACCATCTGTATGGTGTGCAACTTTCTAGGTTATACCCCATACATGCAAGACTCTGGGTCTTGCATTTAGACCCAGGTCTCTGGGTCTTTGACACTCGCATGAAGTCAAGTGTCATTAATTTTTCATTTTAAAAGCCCGACATTGACCATACTCAGCTGATGAACAGGGCATCCAGAAGTCATGTGTTCCAGTCTTTACACAGGATACACCCTGAACAGAAACTGAACTGAATGAACCAAAAAACTGGATAAAACATGCACATTTCCCACTGAGGGTGCTAATGTGCTCACTACATAATGCCAGTTAGGCTGGATTCAACAAGGTGTTCAATTCAATAACATATGTTTTCCAATATATCAATGCATTAAACAAATATTGATATTTTCTAGGACTTTGTTTAGATTGGAAACATATCTGGATTTTGTTACAAGGGTGCAGTCTATTTTTGAGTAGCACCTTTTCCACCTGGCAGGCATCTGTGATGAAAATATTGGTTGAGTGTGGGGAGGGGGATGAGTGCAATCAAGCTTCCCATATGTTGGAACATTTTCCATTCAAAGAGGTAACTGGCTAAAAATTGAGTATGGTGGTATAATGAACCTTCACAGGAGAGGGTCTAAAATGCCCACTTTTTTGCCCGATGGACGATCTCAGCAATTACGAAGCGTATGTCGATGAAAGTTGCAGTAATAGATGTTTTTTAATTAATGCAGTGGTTTTGACCTACAACCGTAATGAATATTTCCCTTTAAATCGCCCCCAAATGGAGTTGAAATGCTGTAATCACAACAATAGAAAATGACTGATGGACGATCTCAGTAACTACTATACCAATCTTTGTGAAAATGGCTCTAAAATAAACTTAGACATCAATTTGGGGCCAGTTTGAGTCATTTCCATCCAATATTAATGGGTAGAAAGCCACAAATGGGGGATCGAAATTCCAGATTTGCCCGATGGACGATCTACAAAAGTAACTTACAGAATTGCTCCAAACACACACTGATCGATAACTTTTCACCATATTAGATGAGTTGAGGCAGTTAAGATAAAAATCAACACATGAAATGTAGAAATTCGTCACATCACAATTCAACTAGAGATGGGTTATATCACAAGTCATTTAGAGGTGGGTGATGGATTTGATGTGCTGACCCATCTCTACCCTAAACCCATCTCTAATTGAATTGTGATATGCTGAATTTCTACATTTCATATGTTAACTTTTCTCTTAACTACATCAACTCCTCTAATACTGTAAACAGACATTGATCAGTGTGTTTGGCACAATTCTGTAAGTTACTTTTGTAGATCGTCCATCGGGCAAATCTGGAATTTCAATCCCCATTTTGTGGCTTTCTGCCAACCAGGCTGTTGAAATAAACAACTTGAACTGGATATGGATGCAGTTTCCTTCCAGAGACAAAGTTCGGTAATCTTTACCTTTCGGCCGACACATACTGCCTAGGTTAGTGATATGTAAAGAGGTGTACAGTGGGGAACGGGGACGTCACAGGAGTCAGGGAAGTGACGTCACATGAGTCGGGTGTCTGTAAAGATTACCACCTAACCTAGACAAGATAATGTAGCATAATATGCAAAATGCATCTTAGCATAATATAATCTAACCTAACCTAACCTAACCTAACCAGAAAAATAGAATCCTTAGAACCCAAAGTTCCATGATGACAATTCCAAATGGTCCAATTGGACATTCGTTAGTTAGTTAGTTATTTGAGTTTAAGGGCGCTTCGACTCAAATAACTAACTAACGAATGTCCAATTGGACCATTTGGAATTGTCATCATGGAACTTTGGGTAATCTTTACCTTTCGGCCAACACATACTGCAAAGGTTAGTGATTTGGAATTATTGGACCAATTGGACATTCATTGCATGAGTGGGCCTTAAAGGAAACTAACCATATTTATAATGGGATTTTAACTGAGATAGCAGTTTTGAAGACCATGTCGAGAAATCACTTACCTCATACTCTGTTCGGTCCAAAACATCTTCCAGCCGAAGTCATAAGGCCTTTTATCATCGGTTTTGGGACATTGACAGACTCGGTGGGTGTTGTGAAATTCCTTCATATGGAAGCATATGGAAGGAAACAGCATTTCAATGGAAATTACAAGCTAGCTAGCAGGCCTTCCTTAACAAGAACTTCTGCTGCCCTGCTGCCTTGCCTGTATCCAGGAAATATCCGGAATAACTTGACTTGCAATGCCCTCACAGGCTTCTAATATTGCCTTGAATTAAAGTTTGGTATAAACACATAGCACCGAAATCCCGCAAATACCCTGAGCACCCTGATATTGTGCCACAAAAACTTTGCGAGTCTATATTGCTGCCAAATAAATCAACTTTCCAAAATCCCGTTTTTTTAAGTATGGGCATAATATTTCGCAAAACCAATGTCATATTCATCATTTTCAGGTGCCAATACCTCTAATTAGTATGATTGCAGAATTTCGGCAAGGTGGTTAGTTTCCTTTAATTAAGTATTTCCCTCTACTTCCATGGGCAAATATTATTATATAAAGCAACTCATATGATAGTGTAAAGTTAAAGTGCAACATTAACCAACCCTGACTGCTAACGATTGTGTGATCGGGTAAAAAACGTGACGGCGCCGAGATTCGAACCCACAACCATCCGTACGGAAAGCGGACACCTTAACCAACTGCACCAATCATCGGCATGGAGTGGACCGAGAACGCGATCTAGAGCATGCTGACAGATGTTTATTTCCTTGACGATATCAGATGAAGTGTCGCATGTTCCTTACACACCACCTTTAAAAAAATACAAATTGGCCTAGGGGCTTCTTGTGTATATTTACCAAAAACTTTGGCCACTTTTGCCTTAGGCCCTCCCACACTTGCTGCACCAATGCTAAATTCCATCATAGAACATCATGTCATGTAGTACCTACCTAGGTACCTACTCAATCCACAGCTGGACCTGTACAACCAGATTCTCTGTCAATGTTCGGTTAGCACTTTGAAAACACAAGAACTGACACTCACCGTAATCTGGAAGAATTTCCTCCTGATCAGTGAGCTTAAAGCTATACGACTACATTGATTAATATATATCCTGACACCATATCTTGATCAACTACTCCGATACAGTTAGATGAACCTACTGTTCCCTATCTGAAGCTTCGGACCGTTGCTTCCGTCTCAGTTACTGCACGAGCCCAAACATACTTGTCCGGTATCAAGGGGTCTGTTCCCGTGGCTCCACTAACCTCCACAAACCTCCACTGGTCGTTCCCGTCGCAAATCCGGTGGAGATTTGTCCTCCACCAACCTCCACCAGTGGAGCAAAAGCTCCACCAGCCCAGAAGCAGGGTCCAATTGTGATTTTCCAGTTGAGCTCAATCACGGCGCACTTGCGCCATACATTTGCGCGTAAACAACGTCCTCCATCATACGTCCGTCAAACTAGCGACAGATTCACATTCATATTGAGATTGATATTGGCCGGAAGGCCGGACTCTTCGGATTTCCTTCAAAATTCGCACACGGGTAGAACTCGACGTACTGATAATCATGAGCATAAAACCTAAGAGAGGCGTTCATAAACAGCTGAGATATTCAAGGTCAAAGGTCAGATTCAATGAGGTCGGACTCTTCATATTCACTTCAAAATTGGGCCACAGATAGTACTCGATGCACTGATCATCATGTGCATAAAACCTAAGAGGAGCGTTCATAAACGGCTGAGATATTGAAGGTAAAAGGTCAGAGTCCTCGAGGTCGGACTCTTCCGATTCTCTTCAAAATTGGTTCCCGGATAGTACTCGTTACACTGATCGTCATGTGCATAGAAGCTAAGAGAGGGCGTTCATAAACAGCTGAGATATTCAAGGTCAAAAGTCAGATTCCATGAGGTCGGACTCTTCAGATTCCATTCAGAATTGGTTACAGATAGTGCTCGATACACTGATCATTATGATAGTAAAAGCTAAGTGGGCGTTCATAAACAGCTGACATATTCAAGGTCAAATGTCAGAGTCCATGAGGTTGGACTCTTCACATTTCCTTCAGAATTAGTCCACAGATAGTACTCGATGCACTGATCATCATGAGCATAAAAGCTCAGAGGGGCGTTCATAAACAGCTGGATTATTATCGTCAAAACTTCTTCCCGTGCGAATATACAGCAATTATAATACGCACGAAACGAATATCAATCTGTACGTCAAGCTAGATTGATATTCGATTCTTACCGGTGCAACATCGTGAAAACGTGCATACTGATAGAACTCGGCACACTGATTATTAGGAACTCAACCAAAAAACCGTATTACAAAACACTACGGAGATATTCGGGGTCAAAGGTCAACGGTCATCGAGATCGGACTCCTCTGATCTTCTTGAAAATGGATACACGGGTAGTACTCGGGTAGTACTTAGCTTTTATGCCCATGATGATCAGTGCGTCGAGTACTACCCGTGTATCCATTTTCAAGAAAATAAGAGGAGTCCGATCTCGATGACCTTTGACCTTGGACCCCGAATATCTCCGTAGTGTTTTGTAATACGGTTTTTTGGTTGAGTTCCTAATAATCAGTGTGCCGAGCTCTATCAGTATGCACGTTTTCACGATGTTGCACCGGTAAGAATCGAATATCAATCTAGTTTGACGTACAGATTGATATTCGTTTCGTGCGTATTATAATTGCTGTATATTCGCACGGGAAGAAGTTTTGACGAGAATAATCCAGCTGTTTATGAACGCCCCTCTGAGCTTTTATGCTCATGATGATCAGTGCATCGAGTACTATCTGTGGACTAATTCTGAAGGAAATGTGAAGAGTCCAACCTCATGGACTCTGACATTTGACCTTGAATATGTCAGCTGTTTATGAACGCCCCTCTTAGCTTTTATTATTATAATGATCAGTGTATCGAGCACTATCTGTGAACCAATTCTGAATGGAATCTGAAGAGTCCGACCTCATGGAATCTGACTTTTGACCTTGAATATCTCAGCTGTTTATGAACGCCCCTCTTAGCTTCAATGCACATGATGATCAGTGTAACGAGTACTATCGGGGAACCAATTTTGAAGAGAATCTGAAGAGTCCGACCTCGAGGACTCTGACCTTTGACCTTGAATATATCAGCTGTTTATGAACGCCCCTCTTAGCTTTTATTATCATAATGATCAGTGTATCGAGCATTATCTGTGAACAAATTCTGAATGGAATCTGAAGAGTCCGACCTCATGGAATCGGACTTTTGGCCTTGAATATCTCAGCTGTTTATGAACGCCCCTCTTAGCTTCTATGCACATGATGATCAATGTAACGAGTACTATCCGGGAACCAATTTTGAAGAGAATCTGAAGAGTCCGACCTCGAGGACTCTGACCTTTGACCTTCAATATATCAGCCGTTTATGAACGCCCCTCTTAGCTGTTATGCACATGATGATCAGTGCATCGAGTACTATCTGTGGACCAATTTTCAAGTGAATCTGAAGAGTCCGACCTCATTGAATCTGACCTTTGACCTTGAATATCTCAGCCGTTTATGAACGCCCCCTCTTAGCTTCTATGCACATGATGATCAGTGTAACGAGTACTATCCGGGAACCAATTTTGAAGAGAATCTGAAGAGTCCGACCTCGAGGACTCTGACCTTTGACCTTGAATATATCAGCTGTTTATGAACGCCCCTCTTAGCTTCTATGCACATGATGATCAGTGTAACGAGTACTATCCGGGAACCAATTTTGAAGAGAATCTGAAGAGTCCGACCTCGAGGACTCTGACCTTTGACCTTGAATATATCAGCTGCTTATGAACGCCCCTCTTAACTTTTATGCACATGATGATCAGTGCATCGAGTACCATCCGTGAACCACTTTTGAAGTGAATCTGAAGAGTCCGACTTTATGGAATCTGACCTTTGACCTTGAATATCTCAGCTGTTTATGAACGCTCCTCTTAGCTTTTATGCCCATGATGATCAGTGCGTCGAGTACTACCCGTGTATCCATTTTCAAGAAAATCAGAGGAGTCCGATCTCGATGACCTTTGACCTTTGACCCCGAATATCTCCGTAGTGTTTTGTAATACGGTTTTTTGGTTGAGTTCCTAATAATCAGTGTGCCGAGCTCTATCAGTATGCACGTTTTCACTATGTTGCACCGGTAAGAATCGAATATCAATCTAGCTTGACGTACAGATTGATATTCGTTTCGTGCGTATTATAATTGCTGTATATTCGCACGGGAAGAAGTTTTGACGAGAATAATCCAGCTGTTTATGAACACCCTTCTGAGCTTTTATGCTCATGATGATCAGTGCATCGAGTACTATCTGTGGACTAATTCTGAAGGAAATGTGAAGAGTCCAGCCTCATGGACTCTGACATTTGACCTTGAATATGTCAGCTGTTTTTGAACGCCCCTCTTAGCATTTATTATTATAATGATCAGTGTATCGAGCACTATCTGTGAACCAATTCTGAATGGAATCTGAAGAGTCCGACCTCATGAAATCTGACTTTTGACCTTGAATATCTCAGCTGTTTATGAACGCACCTCTTAGCTTCTATGCACATGATGATCAGTGTAACGAGTACTATCGGGGTACCAATTTTGAAGAGAATCTGAAGAGCCCGACCTCGAGGACTCTGACCTTTGACCTTGAATATCTCAGCCGTTTATGAACGGCTCTTAGCTTCTATGCACATGATGATCAGTGTAACGAGTACTATCCGGGAACCAATTTTGAAGAGAATCTGAAGAGTCGGACCTCGAGGACTCTGACCTTTGACCTTGAATATATCAGCTGTTTATGAACGCCCCTCTTAGCTTTTATTAGCATCATGATCAGTGTATCGAGCATTATCTGTGAACCAATTCTGAATGGAATCTGAAGAGTCCGACCTCATGGAATCGGACTTTTGACCTTGAATATCTCAGCTGTTTATGAACGCCCCTCTTAGCTTCTATGCACATGATGATCAGTGTAACGAGTACTATCCGGGAACCAATTTTGAAGAGAATCTGAAGAGTCCGACCTCGAGGACTCTGACCTTTGACCTTCAATATCTCAGCCGTTTATGAACGCCCCTCTTAACTTCTATGCACATGATGATCATTGCATCGTGTACTATCTGTGGACCAATTTTCAAGTGAATCTGAAGAGTCTGACCTCATTGAATCTGACCTTTGACCTTGAATATCTCAGCCGTTTATGAACGCCCTCTTAGCTTCTATGCACATGATGATCATTGTAACGAGTACTATCCGGGAACCAATTTTGAAGAGAATCTGAAGAGTCCGACCTCGAGGACTCTGACCTTTGACCTTGAAAATATAAGCTGTTTATGAACGCCCTCTTAGCTTCTATGCACATGATGATCAGTGTAACGAGTACTATCCGGGAACCAATTTTGAAGAGAATCTGAAGAGTCCGATCTCGAGGACTCTGACCTTTGACCTTGAATATATCAGCTGTTTATGAACGCCCCTCTTAGCTTTTATGCACATGATGATCAGTGCATCGAGTACTATCCGTGAACCACTTTTGAAGTGAATCTGAAGAGTCCGACTTTATGGAATCTGACCTTTGACCTTGAATATCTCAGCTGTTTATGAACGCTCCTCTTAGCTTTTATGCCCATGATGATCAGTGCGTCGAGTACTACCCGTGTATCCATTTTCAAGAAAATCAGAGGAGTCCGATCTCGATGACCTTTGACCTTTGACCCAGAATATCTCCGTAGTGTTTTGTAATACGGTTTTTTGGTTGAGTTCCTAATAATCAGTGTGCCGAGCTCTATCAGTATGCACGTTTTCACGATGTTGCACCGGTAAGAATCGAATATCAATCTAGCTTGACGTACAGATTGATATTCGTTTCGTGCGTATTATAATTGCTGTATATTCGCACGGGAAGAAGTTTTGACGAGAATAATCCAGCTGTTTATGAACACCCTTCTGAGCTTTTATGCTCATGATGATCAGTGCATCGAGTACTATCTGTGGACTAATTCTGAAGGAAATGTGAAGAGTCCAGCCTCATGGACTCTGACATTTGACCTTGAATATGTCAGCTGTTTTTGAACGCCCCTCTTATAATTTATTATTATAATGATCAGTATATCGAGCTCTATCTGTGAACCAATTCTGAATGGAATCTGAAGAGTCCGACCTCATGGAATCTGACTTTTGACCTTGAATATCTCAGCTGTTTATGAACGCACCTCTTAGCTTCTATGCGCAAGATGATCAGTGTAACGAGTACTATCGGGGAACCAATTTTGAAGAGAATCTGAAGAGTCCGACCTCGAGGACTCTGACCTTTGACCTTGAATATATCAGCTGTTTATGAACGCCCCTCTTAGCTTTTATTAGCATCATGATCAGTGTATCGAGCATTATCTGTGAACCAATTCTGAATGGAATCTGAAGAGTCCGACCTCATGGAATCGGACTTTTGACCTTGAATATCTCAGCTGTTTATGAACGCCCCTCTTAGCTTCTATGCACATGATGATCAGTGTAACGAGTACTATCCGGGAACCAATTTTGAAGAGAATCTGAAGAGTCCGACCTCGAGGACTCTGACCTTTGACCTTCAATATCTCAGCCGTTTATGAACGCCCCTCTTAGCTTCTATGCACATGATGATCAGTGCATCGTGTACTATCTGTGGACCAATTTTCAAGTGAAGCTGAAGAGTCCGACCTCATTGAATCTGACCTTTGACCTCGAATATCTCAGCCGTTTATGAACGCCCCCTCTTAGCTTCTATGCACATGATGATCAGTGTAACGAGTACTATCCGGGAACCAATTTTGAAGAGAATCTGAAGAGTCCGACCTCGAGGACTCTGACCTTTGACCTTGAAAATATCAGCTGTTTATGAACGCCCTCTTAGCTTCTATGCACATGATGATCAGTGTAACGAGTACTATCCGGGAACCAATTTTGAAGAGAATCTGAAGAGTCCGACCTCGAGGACTCTGACGTTTGACCTTGAATATATCAGCTGTTTATGAACGCCCCTCTTAGTTTTTATGCACATGATGATCAGTGCATCGAGTACTATCCGTGAACCACTTTTGAAGTGAATCTGAAGAGTCCGACTTTATGGAATCTGACCTTTGACCTTGAATATCTCAGCTGTTTATGAACGCTCCTCTTAGCTTTTATGCCCATGATGATCAGTGCGTCGAGTACTACCCGTGTATCCATTTTCAAGAAAATCAGAGGAGTCCGATCTCGATGACCTCTGACCTTTGACCCCGAATATCTCCGTAGTGTTTTGTAATACGGTTTTTTGGTTGAGTTCCTAATAATCAGTGTGCCGAGCTCTATCAGTATGCACGTTTTCACGATGTTGCACCGGTAAGAATCGAATATCAATCTAGCTTGACGTACAGATTGATATTCGTTTCATGCGTATTATAATTGCTGTATATTCGCACGGGAAGAAGTTTTGACGAGAATAATCCAGCTGTTTATGAACACCCTTCTGAGCTTTTATGCTCATGATGATCAGTGCATCGAGTACTATCTGTGGACTAATTCTGAAGGAAATGTGAAGAGTCCAGCCTCATGGACTCTGACATTTGACCTTGAATATGTCAGCTCTTTTTGAACGCCCCTCTTAGAATTTATTATTATAATGATCAGTGTATCGAGCACTATCTGTGAACCAATTCTGAATGGAATCTGAAGAGTCCGACCTCATGGAATCTGACTTTTGACCTTGAATATCTCAGCTGTTTATGAACGCCCCTCTTAGCTTCTATGCACATGATGATCAGTGTAACGAGTACTATCGGGGGGCCAATTTTGAAGAGAATCTGAAGAGTCCGACCTCGAGGACTCTGACCTTTGACCTTGAATATCTCAGCCGTTTATGAACGCCCCCTCTTAGCTTCTATGCACATGATGATCAGTGTCACGAGTACTATCCGGGAACCAATTTTGAAGAGAATCTGAAGAGTCCGTGGGGCTTACCTTTGACCTTGAATATATCAGCTGTTTATGAACGCCCCTCTTAGCTTGTATTATCATAATGATCAGTGTATCCAGCATTATCTGTGAACCAATTCTGAATGGAATCTGAAGAGTCCGACCTCATGGAATCGGACTTTTGACCTTGAATATCTCAGCTGTTTATGAACGCCCCTCTTAGCTTCTATGCACATGATGATCAGTGTAACGAGTACTATCCGGGAACCAATTTTGAAGAGAATCTGAAGAGTCCGACCTCGAGGACTCTGACCTTTTACCTTTAAAATCCCCGGCGTTTATGAACGCCCCCTCTTAGCTTCTATGCACATGATGATCAGTGTCACGAGTACTATCCGGGAACCAATTTTGAAGAGAATCTGAAGAGTCCGACCTCGAGGACTCTGACCTTTGACCTTGAATATATCAGCTGTTTATGAACGCCCCTCTTAGCTTGTATTATCATAATGATCAGTGTATCCAGCATTATCTGTGAACCAATTCTGAATGGAATCTGAAGAGTCCGACCTCATGGAATCGGACTTTTGACCTTGAATATCTCAGCTGTTTATGAACGCCCCTCTTAGCTTCTATGCACATGATGATCAGTGTAACGAGTACTATCCGGGAACCAATTTTGAAGAGAATCTGAAGAGTCCGACCCCGAGGACTCTGACCTTTGACCTTCAATATCTCAGCCGTTTATGAACGCCCCTCTTAGCTTTGATGCACATGATGATCAGTGCATCGAGTACTATCTGTGGACCAATTTTCAAGTGAATCTGAAGAGTCCGACCTCATTGAATCTGACCTTTGACCTTGAATATCTCAGCCGTTTATGAACATGATGATCAGTGTAACGAGTACTATCCGGGAACCAATTTTGAAGAGAATCTGAAGAGTCCGACCTCGAGGACTCTGACCTTTGACCTTGAATATATCAGCTGGTTATGAACGCCCCTCTTAGCTTTTATGCACATGATGATCAGTGCATCGAGTACTATCCGTGAACCACTTTTGAAGTGAATCTGAAGAGTCCGACTTTCTGGAATCTGACCTTTGACCTTGAATATCTCAGCTGTTTATGAACGCCCCTCTTAGCTTGTATGCCCATGATGATCAGTGCGTCGAGTACTACCCGTGTATCCATTTTCAAGAAAATCAGAGGAGTCCGATCTCGATGACCTTTGACCTTTGACCCCGAATATCTCCGTAGTGTTTTGTAATACGGTTTTTTGGTTGAGTTCCCAATAATCAGTGTGCCGAGCTCTATCAGTATGCACGTTTTTACGATGTTGCACCGGTAAGAATCGAATATCAATCTAGCTTGACGTACAGATTGATATTCGTTTCGTGCGTATTATAATTGCTGTATATTCCCAGGGAAGAAGTTTTGACGAGAATAATCCAGCTGTTTATGAACGCCCCTCTGAGCTTTTATGCTCATGATGATCAGTGCATCGAGTACTATCTGTGGACTAATTCTGAAGGAAATGTGAAGAGTCCAACCTCATGGACTCTGACATTTGACCTTGAATATGTCAGCTGTTTATGAACGCCCCTCTTAGCTTTTATTGTCATAATGATCAGTGTATCGAGCACTATCTGTGAACCAATTCTGAATGGAATCTGAAGAGTCCGACCTCATGGAATCTGACTTTGACCTTGAATATCTCAGCTGTTTATGAACGCCCCTCTTAGCTTGTATGCTCATGATGATCAGTGCACCGAGTACTATCTGTGGACCAATTTTGAAGTGAATATGAAGAGTCCGACCTATTGAATCTGACCTTTGACCTTGAATATCTCAGCTATTTATGAACGCCCCTCTTAGCTTTTATGCTCATGATGATCAGTACGTCGAGTTCTACCCGTGTGCGAATTTTGAAGGAAATCCGAAGAGTCCGCCCTTCCGGCCAATATCAATCTCAATATGAATGTGAATCTGTCGCTAGTTTGACGGACGTCTCCATCATCATACGAATCTCATCTTCATGCATCAACTGAATACCAGGATCATCCTTCGCAAAGGAAATATGAAATTACTACAACTATGAACAATAATCGAAGTAACAGATGCAGACCACAAACATGTTTTTTAGGCCTTTGATTTACGTCATTCGGCCTAAGGGAAGATGCTACTTTACCGGCCGGATCGGCCGCAATTCCCGTGCCCAGAAGTACCGCCGTTCTCCTGGCGCCGACTAAAATCCTACTCGAGCCCGATCGACGAGGTCGGGCAAGTTGAGATGAGGAAAAGTCAGCATCGGGTAGAGAAGCGCCTCGGGGCCGAGGGAGCATGGCAGGTCCAGACACGAGATTATATGCTGTACGTTAAGAAGGCAGGCCAAACCACAAAACAGGGGGAGACGATGCTCAACCGAGAGGAAAGAGAGATTGCCTGGTTCATCCCATAGGCGAAAAGGACGTGTGCTCCCCGCAGTTTCTGAGGACACATACATAGCCAGAAGTAAAGACAAATTTGGGACTTTGTAGAGCAAGGCATACCATGTACATTGTGCGATTATCTGGACAAACATTTGAAAGGCAATTTGGCCAATTTATGATAAAGCGGCAAATGCTTCCTTTTTGTCGCGGAATTCACGCCGATGTCAGCTGATTTCTCCACCAAGCTCCACCGGTCGTTCCCGTGGGCCAGTCCAGGGGGTGCGCTCCAGCATTGTAGTCCAATAAAAAAAGGGAGACGCTTGAGCCGACCAATCAGCGTTTGACGACCTCCGTCGGTCCAAACAACCACATTTTGTCTTTAGTGCGGCGAAACCGGTGACATCCACACAAATACCAATTGTTTTCCCCTATCAGCGGTGACATTGTGATAAAGTAGTATTCAAGATCAAGATTAAAGTAGCAAGAATGCCTTTGTAGAAAATTAGCACGAAAAAATGGAATAATATATGGATAATACCTTCCACAAGTTTTGTCCTACGGCCTTTACTATTGCCACGATCGGCGGATGTCGTCAAACGCTGATTGGTCGACTCAAGTTTATAGAATTGATGGTGCTCTGAAGCGTCTCCCTTTTTGGGAAGCGGAGCGTTCTACCTGGTCTTTTATAGCCTTGGGCCAGTCTTAGCTAGCCTCCACTAGCCTCCACTGAGTTCCTTCTGGTGGAGCGACGGGAACAGACCCAAGGCCTATCGAGTCCGGTCCCGTATAATCTCCTCTGCAAGCTTGTGAAAAAATACGAATTTGGATGATCAGAGACAATTATGTTCATAAAAAGCCTCCTAATTGGTTTTATATAGGAACCTCTAATGCACAAAACCTATGATACTCAATACCCTCTTATACTCAAAACGTATAATGTTTCAAAATATCTCAAGCGTCGTCTGCTGGGAACGTTCAAAAGCTATAATACTCAAAAGCTATAATGTATCAAACCCAATCAAACCCCATCGTGCTTGCAGCACATAGCTGTTTAGAATATATAATATCCAAATCATATAATGCTTCAAAGCATCTAATTCTACGTCCGTTGGAAGTATTCAAACCATATAATGACCAGAACCTATAGTACTTCAAAACCTACAATCCTTCATTCCCACTAATATTCGGGAAGTATAATTATCAAAACATCTAATGCTTCCAAACCAATAATGCTCAAAATCTATGATACACGTGATATATTATGTGCTCACAGCCAATAACGCTAAAACCCTTTGATATCAGCTGACGACTGCACGCCAGAATCGACCGTACGGTTCACTCCACACCACCGTAGTCTACCAATATTCGCCAAATTCATGCTTCGTTCCCGCAGCCTTGGTCCCCGCCAACATCCAGAGAACATAGTGCTTCAAAACCACTAATGCTCAAAACCACCAAAGCTCAAAACCACCAAAGCTCAAAATCCATAATGCTCAAAACCACTAATCCTCAAAACACCTATGCTCAAAACCACTAATGTTCAAAATATATAATGCATGAATATATATAGTGCTCAAAGTATAAAACATTCAAAATTTCTAATATCAACAAAATGCTATAATCCCAAGGGGCACTTACCAGCCCCTGCACCGACGCCTGAAGGTTATGCGTTTTGAGCATTATAGGCTCCGAGTCATTATAGGTTGTGTGTATTAAACGTTCTGATTTGTCTACTCCTAAATGATTTGATGCGAACCTTACGAATATTGCTGAACTATGAAAATATTTCCATAGCTATATAATTACTATTAAATTTTCCCTCTTAATTTGAACAGAAAGTATAAAATACGTATTTGTTATAAAACCATGCAAAGTAAGGCCGCGTTCTTTGTCACGTTCCGTCCAGGAATTCCGTGGACTCTGACGTCATCTGTCGTTCTTTGTCCATTCCGCACGAATTCCGCGGCCAGATTTCGTGGATTCCCCGGGGAACGCGCGGACTGAAAAAAAACTGTCCAGCCCCGTTCTGTGCGGTTTCTTCCAAGATGGCGACGCACATTGGAAGTGATGTGCGGGCCAAGGAAAGCATTGCAAATTTGCAAGTAAAGCTGTAGAGTGGATTACGGTTGGGCTAGATTGTGCGAAGATGTCACTAATAAATGCCATGTTCCCACCGGCGAGGGTTTTCCGTTGCAGTGTAGTCAAATTCTCAACTGTTAAAGTGAAACAGCAGTAAGCTAGACACTACCTTCAGAAACTTCTTTTTCCGATTATTTGCAACTCCACCCAGTAAACGTGCCGATGTTGACCCGCTGTCCGCACGTGTCGGGGCGAGCTCGTCATCTCGTAAACGGTATGCCGGCATCGGACCGCTCTCGGCCCGACATCGGCATACTGATCTGGAATATCAACATATGTTGGGTTGAGTTCGGCATATCAATAGCGGCCGGCTGACGTCGGGCCGTTGTCAGACATCCCACTACCCAGCCGACAGCGGGCCCCAAGCGTCCTGACAGCAGCCTGGCAGCGGTCCCACGTTGGCTGGGTTTCGGCTGCATATCGGCTTGGCGGACATTCCACTCCTCAGCCGACAGCGGGCCACTGGCGTCCAGATAGCGGAACGACGTCGGTCCGCTGTCGGCATGTTCACTGTGCAATGGCCAATGCAAATTTCATCCCTGCCCTTGACATGCCTGTCATAGCCTGCCCTGGACATGTCTGACATTCATCTACCTAGAACACGAGCCATCTCAGAATAGTTTCGCATTTTTATCCTTTTTATTGTTGACACCATGAGCATTAAATTAGGCATCAGTGGCCAATAACAATAAGATCATAGTTCGGAGCTTTGTGTAATTACTGGTGTTGCCAACAAGTGATTCAACCACATTGCTTTAATGTAACAGCATGCAATGAATGCTAATCATACGAATTAGTAGGAACGTTTGCGAACAGCGACACAAATGGCTCACATAAGTAATCCGGCGCGAAATTTCACAGAACGTTCCGTGGCTGCAGTCAGGGGGTGCGCTCCAGCATTGTAGTCCAATAAAAAAAGGGAGAAGCTTGAGCCGACCAATCAGCGTTTGACGACCTCCGTCGGTCTAAACAAACACATTTTGTCTTTAGTGCGGCGAAACCGGTGACATCCACACAAATACCAATTTGTTTCCCCTATCAGCGGTGACATTGTGATAAAGTAGTATTAAAGATCAAGATTAAAGTAGCAAGAATGCCTTTGTAGACAATTAGCACGAAAAAATGAAATAATATATGGATAATACCTTCCACACAAGTTTTGTCCTACGGCCTTTACTATTGCCACGATCGGCGGAGGTCGTCAAACGCTGATTGGTCGGCTCAAGTTTATAGAATTGATGGTGCTCTCAAGCGTCTCCCTTTTTGGGAAGCGGAGCGTTCTACCTTGTGTTATATAGCCTTGGCTGCAGTCCACGAAATATGCTACGTCACAGTCCACGGAATCCGCGCAAAGAAGGAGACAAAGAACGCACCCTTAATATCACCTGTTACAAGACATTTACGTACAATCAGTGTCCCTGGCGGATTTCTCTTGAAACTTCCAAGTATATTTGATATCAATTCGGTTTGGTCTCGATAGGCCTTGGGTTTGGTTACGTTTTTGGCTACAGGTACATGCTCTTTCTCCGTCTCACTTTGAAAAAGTGTCACAGGTGTCAGAAAGGTATTTTGGGGACAGTCATATACAATGAATAATGTCAGGAAGAACCTAGTTTAACTTAGGATAAACATAACCTACTGATGTGGATTGTCTAAAACATACTGATGGATATCCTAATATCCTCGTGTCATAGCAATCTGCATCATTTGGAGTGTTAGTGCCAGATGAAGTGATTTTAGGTAATGAGTATCTTGCTTGATATTTGATTTCACCAAGAAACAGCAGGGAAGAAGTTGCTAAGTAAGCTTCAACATGTCCAGCCTATGCATTTTTTTCTTCTTCACAATTTGCACTCTGGTGCTTCTGTGAAAAGAATCAGGAAATATGGTATTATTGCAGTTTAGGTAACCACAAAACAAGTTTTACACACATTTTGCCTCCATGAAGCATACAACGGGGTTTTGTTTGGCTGTTAGGTTTGGTTAGGGTTTTGTTGTAAGTTTGGACAATTTTCCAAAAATATAGGAAATGTTCACAAAAATTGACTTATTTCCTTAAAAACTTCAAGCTAGCTTAGGTTAGGTTAGGTTAGGTTGGGTTAGGTTTTTAATTTGATTTTTTAAAGAAAGAAAGCTTAGCAATTTTTCCATTTATAAAATAATTTGCTTTCCTGCATGGGAGGTTAGGCTAGGTTAGATTAGGTTATGTCACATCCTTTTCTTTATTTTGAGCATTACTGTTTATGCTATAGGTGTTACCCAACTCCAAGCCCCTTTTTTGATGTTATTTTGCCTCCCAACTGGAAAGTATGCATTTGCATAGGAAGTGAGTGGTCCAGGGTTAAAGTAATGGTTTTTTGTTAGGTGTGAGATGTTGAAACAAGCACAGTAGGATGTCAAAATTTGCCATGAAATTGGTGCCAGTTAAAATGCTTTTGATGTCTTTCAGATTCAAATTTGAGCCAAGGGTATAGTACTTATGACTGTACCTTTATCATTTATGTTGAGATGCATAATTTAGATAGAGCTATATTTGGGATGGGGAGAATAATACCTATGCCATAAACTGGTATTGTATGCCATATCACATTAAAGGTAAACCCTTCACCTGAAATTGCCTTGCAAAATGTTTGTGTATCACCATTCCTTATCAAGAGCATGAACATGATACTTATAAGCAAGATACTGTTAGAAAGAAGACATGAAGGCTTTATAAGCATGCATCAAGGAGAACATAAAGTGTTGTGCCCTCTGTGCTATGAGTAGGATGACAGATGTCCTGGTGGGTACTAAAGCTGTGGCTGTCTGTCAGGTGGCTGGATATTTGCATGTAAAAGATCTTCTCTACTGTTCTGGATGTGTGCAAAATGGGCCAAGTAGTTGGCATTCCCTAAAGCACCAATCCACCACCACCACTTGGAAAGGTGTGACAGGAGGAAGACATTCTGGAAGTTCTTGTGCACCTCTGGATCTCTGTGTCCCATGTGGATGGTGCCAATGTCTGCCACCTTCCAGACACTTGAAAGCACACAGAGGTGTTCACCAGTCTTAGTAAAGCAGACAACCAATCATCCTATCCTAGTGATGTCACTTTTTGCAGGATGAAATGTTATGTGTGGTTTCTGGCCATACTCGTCCAGCACTTTCCAATGACATCTCTTGTTTTGTGCGACACTCAGTTTGGATGTTAGAGGGGGGTTTATATCAACCCCCAAGATAGGGTGTGAGGATCTGACCAGAAAGATGGGATGGGTTAAGGTGGTTTTTGTGTTTTCTAGCATGGCTATGATCATAGTCTGGTAGCTATGGCAATGGTGATTGTCGTCAGAATGTTACCATACAGATTGCTTAAACTTGGTCTGAAGAAGGGACAACCCAAATGCATGCTGATGCTTTTATTATTATTGTGCACTTTTTCTGGAACAATGAGCAAAGATTATAATTGAATATCATGAGCAAAGGCATGAAATGACAATGAAATAATCCATCCTATCAGTCCTCGAATCCTTTGGTGGTGCCTTGCCATCCCAAGCAAGATAGTGATTGCAGTCATGGGTAGGCTGATCATGTGAATTTAATAATCCTGATGCAATGATACTTTCCAGATCAGGGATTCCTAGAACATCAATATTCAGTTTCCCTATGCCAATGCTTATCAGCATGGGTGTTGATATTTGGAGGGGCCTATTCACCAGCATTTGCTTGGTCCTGCAATGTTTTCATAATTTAATAACGGACCATATGAGCATCCTCAATCCCCAATTTTGTTTTTATAAATGTACACCCATGCTTATCAGAAGACCTGTGTGTAGCTCAAAATGTATAAAATTCAGCTACAATGCATATTCATCTGTGTCGGGTTCCAACCAGATTCTTCACACAGTTGGTTTTATCGAGGAAAGTTTTCTCCTGCCATTTTCTGTAGATGCCTCTAAACGCATACCTCAGCCCTTACTGGGCAGTGACACTTGATCAATTGACACTTGTAATGTAGGGGACGAGTAGTCTAGGAGTAAGTTGTCCGTCTCACAATCGAATGGTTGTGGGTTCGAGTCTCACCTGTCGCCACTCTTCGCCCGCGACCAATCGGCGTGAGAGATTGGCGGCGCTACAAGACTCAACGGTCGATGTGTCGTAAAACCAACGACGACGACGACACCTGTAATGTAACCGTACTTGTATGCACTTTGTATCTGCTGTATACAAATGTCATTTCTAACCGATATTAGATCAGGAAATCCAACTAACTTGTGACTTGGCAGTACACTTATATGGTACATTTTAGCAGTTCGCCACAACATTGAGACACATGCATTGCAGTTGATTGCATAATTGCTAAGTTTGCGATCTGATGATTGCTTACCACTTTAAATTCGTCCGGAACTCTGACTTCTAGCAGTTCTAATTCCATCACAATAAAACATTTTCGATACGTCTTGAATGGTATCCTTTTTGAGGCACAATTGTGATCAGACTCAGCATGCAGCAGTGTGTACAGCGAGTCGGCCTGTTTCAGGTGTACCGGCGAAGGCGGTGAGCAGGCCGTGTCGCCACCATGACGGTCCTCAGTGTTCTGAGGGGCGTTGCGCCAGCGGCGATGGCCGCCCGCATCCAGAACGGCGTCGGGCGTGGTAAGCTGCATCTGTGCTGCGCGTAACCGTCGCGTCTGTGTATTGTCAAGCTGGTGCCGGAGGAACGTCGGTGTCGCTTGACCTCTTCGTCGCGTGCACATCGTTTCCCGATGGCGCTCCATCTGGACCACGTTTGCGGTTCCAGTCGGCGGCGGAAAAGGCGGACAGGTTGTTGCGTCGCATATTTTGCTATTGCCTACATCACCGTGTGGTCATCTGAGGGAAATTATTTGCCGTCAGATCAGCTGATTGCATTTGTTTTAAAAACAAAACTTTATTGTCGTCGAGTTGTGTGTCTGGGCTGCAAGCTGCAAGTCGTGTTTGAAACCGCCTTACCTCTTGTTTTTGCATTGTATTTTTGTTCGGTTGTTGGTGTTGTAGATTAGTATTCTTGTTCTATCGTTTGGCCTATTATATAGTGTCTTTCGTAATACAGATCAACTCAATTTAATGTATAGATAAATGGGGTTGGCAGAATACGACAGGTGCATGTCAATCGATGTAATGTTATTTAGCTAAATAGTGTCATGTCACCACTATCTTGGGTCTTGGTTGGAACATTCCAGGAGTGGAGGGCGCAGATGGACCAGTAGCGTCATTGGTGGAGAAGGCAGGGGTGGCAGGGGGGTTGTGTTGAAGGTTCTAAAAGTACGCTTTTGGCCTCCACGCACAAAACATAGACCCGGTCACGTAGGTACCAAGCAGCACATATAATTCCCAAACGGAAATACATTTTCAAACGGAAAGCCAGGGACACGCAGCAATTAATCAGCGCGCTGTGTGTCACGAGACCTCGCGATTGATACCATATTTTGCACGTTGGGATCACCAGGTGACCTCTCAGGTCACTTTGAAGACTAATTGTTCGCAAAACATCGAGAAGTTTTATGTTCAATTATTGTCTGTGCGGAACCAGTAAAAGATACGCACATCAGATGTTCAAGAAAGTGTTCCTCAGTATCGTGGGATGCTAAACGTATGCAACTTATTACATTTAGAACTTGTTGCAGGTAAGGGGCCAGGTGACGTCGAAGTGTTGACTTCATTTTAGAGATGTCCGAAATGGTGTCGGAAAGCAAAATTTTAAGCATTAACCCGCTCGCTTCCCTGAGCGGAAGTCAAAATGTGGAAACTAGCATCAGTACTGTTGACCTGACCTGACGACATCATCATCATCAACATGATCAGATATGTCGAGCTTGGCGAACGTCGTATATTTCGTGTCGATCCGTTAGCGAGCTATGCAGTCAAACCAAACCAAGCCAACTTACTAGTCATTTTCACTGTCTGAGTAACACAAATGTAGTTTATATTCACATCCTTCCGACAGTAGCTGGGCTAGTACGGCACTACGTGCGTTCATGTAGTTGTCAACCACAGCACCTGGTAATGTCATCGAACCGGCGATCGATCGATGCATTTTGGAGCCGCCGAAGACGGCAGAAAATCATGTTTTGCAGTGGTTGGGCGGCCTTGATTGTGCCCCAAGTATTTTCTTATGGGGAAGATGTAAAGCATTCGTGGGCATCACAACAATTTAGGCTATGCGTGCCTTTCACCCTGAAATCTGTGTGACAGCAGCGTTGACAGTGTGAGAAGCGGAGCGGATTTCATAGGTCACAACATGTACCACTCTCGTCACAATGGCGCGTCCATGTACACGACAGATGCCAACTGTCAATCTGAAAAGTATAGGCGGTGCTGGAGCCGAGTAATGCAAGTAACAGTGGTTCGTCATTCTTGGCCATTTTCCAGCGCCAGACCCAATCGCGAAAACGGTGAAAAGGGCCCATTTCGGTCTTCACTCATTCCCCGTGTGCACATGACACTTGTGACAAAAAATGTTTGCACTGTCGATCTTGGCGATTTTTTTGTGGCTACACCGTGGTGCTGGTTTCGTTTCGATCGATCGGTCGGTCGGTTGGTTGGCGAGCTATGCCGATTGAACCCGAGCTGACTCCGCACACGAACATTGGTTATGTTCCAAGCGATAACATTGTGCTTTACTTGTCAACCCAATGGGACACTGTCAGTGTGCAGGACGCCTGGCCTCGCACCACTTTTACGTATCTCACGCGCAACATCCGATCGCGCCGAAATTTTTCCCGACGAATAGCCAACACCGGGAGCTTTCGCGTGCTACCAAGTGCACCTCGATACCGACTACCCGTTCCGTGCCACGCTGCGATATGTGTGACGCATATTTTTCAAGAAATGTATCAATATATGTTAATCTAATGGGGATATCGCGCACATTTTGACGAATAGCACGCCCTCGTCACACGCTCCACAACAGTGAAGCTCGAATGCCCACGTCGTCCAGTCGTTCTCTGAAGGCTGTTAAAGTTGTCAATCTCCACGACCCACAGTATTAATTGTACACGATTCATAGCACCGTCAAGCGAAACGAACAGTTGAAAGTATTGACCTTCTCGGTCACCGGCCGCAAGCCGGTCTCTACGGCTATTCCATTGACTAATTCTAAAGGTGATGCCATAGCAATCGGCCCATGCGTTACAGATCTGTCGGCGGCCGAAAAAAAATATCCTAAAAATCCACATGAGAGCTGGCCATCACACCCACCTCACTGCTTAACAGGGCTGGACAAATGCGGGTAAAAATTGGCTTTTGCCTTTCCAGTGGTATTAACCGAAAAAACATTGACAGGCGAAAACTGTTATCCTCGCAGCAGACTAGGATGGACTTGTCTCTGGGATCCGGAGAGCCTCCGAATCCAAACTCACAAGCCTGTCATGGTTTCATGCACAACATCAACGTGTCTTGACAGCAAACGTTTTTGCCAAGTCCCTGATGCCAACCAGTTGATGCCAGCGTCTTGCCAGCCCTGCTGCTTAGCGTCACAAATTGCGCCACTAGTTTTCGTTTTCGGATCGGTCTGTCGCCATGAGTTCGTACGCGTTTCGCCGTTTGGTCTGTCGACCGTGTTTGCTGGTGCATTCGCGTCACCATCCGCCCATTAACGAGACAACGCCGCCGACGTCCGCAGCCCGACAGATGAGCGACCACCGCACCATGATCATCACGCCGTCGCGCTTCCAGTGGAACAAGTTCAAGGACATGCTGCACCTGTACACGGTGGGCTCGGCCGTGCCGATGCTGTTCGGCATCTTCGTGCTCAACTGCACCGTCGGCCCGGCCACGCTCACCGAGCTGCCCGACCCCGAGGAGCGCGTGATCGAGGATTGGGAGTACTTCAAGTCGCCCATCACGCGCTTCCTGGTGCGCTACTGCACGCCCGGACAGCAGTTGCAGTACGAGAAGAAGATGCATTACCTCTGGGAGGTAATGCACAAGCGCCAGCTCAGGTGAGGGCGACTGTAGCTCGAGGAAGCGCGGCGGTAGTTCCGGTGAGATTGGGCTCTCGCGAAGGTGGTGTTAGTGGCTGCAGTTCGGATGGAGACAGTGACAGGTCTGGCGAGGGCAGTAGAATAGGAGCGACGCTGGCTCAGACGAGCACGCGGTCTAAGTCGCGATTATGGCAGTACAAATGATAACCACTCAGGTAGGGGTTGTGTGGTGAAGATAACGATCGACATCTCGGTCGGGCGGATCAGGAGTGTAGCTTTGTATGCCTTTGGGAGGGCACTTTCCTCTCCCCAGATGTTGGCTGTGCCCCAGTAATTTAAACTTTTGACATAGGACCCTATGTGGTGTGCCACCCAATCCATTTCGGTACATAGGGTGTGATAATTGGGTGCCCTCCAAATAATTTTCAGAAGCCTACACCCATGGTGCAGATGTTACCATGATTTGGAAATGAGGCAAGTTGGGATTGGGATGTTGAGCTTGTGTATGAAGAATATATAGTTGTATACAGATATAATGATTGTAGGCCCTCTTTTCCTGATCTGGGAGCCACTCTCTTGTTGCGTGTCCCGCTTTGGGTGGGATTGAGATTGGCGACGCTATATGACTCAACGGTCGACGTGTCGTAAAACCAATAACCAACCAACCAACCGCTTTGGGTCCGCGTTGTTTCCGGTACGGGACTGACCGTTTCCGGAACTAGCCGACCCTGACATTCACGGCGTCCTCGCTGCTGACAGCAGACCCATGCCCGGTCTGAACGCCTGTGTACCGCCGCCAGGTTCATCGAGGCGAAGGTGCGCAAGCTGATGTCGGAGCGCGGCGACTACAAGGCCTGGTACTTCGTGCCCGACGCGACGCGCAAATACCAGCGCATCGTGCGCAAGGACGCGGTCGAGACGATGGAGCGGCGGGGTGCGAGCGCCACGGCACGGTAGTCGAGGGGCGCGCGCAGTCGTGTTGTACATAGCGTGTGTGGTGCGGGTCGTGGTAGCCTCGACCACGTAGAGCCCTGTGTAGTGCAATACATGTATGTGACGGTGGGTGGTGCGTTTGGTGCAGACAGGCCAGTGGTGGAAGCTGCGATCCGCGAGCGATTGATACTTTTCTTGCAGGTGCCAGCTTTGGGTTCGACGGGCAGTCGGCGCCTCGGTTGTCACGAGCGCCCGACCAACGTCCGTACTAAAGTAGATTTTTAGAGCCTGGGCTTGATAGAGTGCTCGAGGAACGGCACGATGTTATCTTGATGTTGCTATATACTGGACGTTATCTTTTTGAACCTTCGAAAAAATTGCATTTCTCCGGAAGACACCACGAGCTGCATGCTATCCAGGAGTCGATGAAAATTACGCAAGCGTAGCACTGTTGCTATAATTGCGACACTGTTGATAACTTGATCGGCGCAGGGAAAGTGTGCGGTAAACGTACCGCAGCATTTGCGTTACCGGCCTCCCTCGAGCATCAATTCACAACGTTCAGGCCAATGCCCGCATATTGCGACCTTCTAGCCGCTACGCCTTCCTGGGTGAGTCAGAACGCTCCGTCGCACTGCATCTGGTTTATTTTGTGTCATCTTATCACACGAGTGTTGCGTTCGAGCTGGGTCCTAACCCAATGTCGAGGACGACAGCTTTGGTATTTAGAGGAATGACGAGGAGTGTACGACCGTGTACATCAAATGAGAGGGATCTCGTGACAATCCCGACCGCATTGTGGATCACAACCGCCAAACACTAGTCGGCGATAAGCGATGCGCAAATAAATTACACAACACAGATAACACTTGGCGCGCGAGTGCAAAACATTACCACAAGCTTATCCTCAAAATGTAGCGCGTCAGCATTCTTGATGGTGGATGGACTCTGATTAATATTTTGATAGCTGATTACGGGCAACGCCGAGTGGACGAAAAACTGGATGGGGCTGCCTTTCGCGCTATAATTTCTGCTGTCTACATGTATTGCTCAGCTGTCATTTTCGCCACTCACGAAACACTCGGTGACATGGCGTTTCTTCGACGAGCTCGCCAGCACTTGAACAGCTACAGTCGGTCTGGTCTGAACTGTGACATCGCAAACTCACCCCGTGCTGCGGGCTGAACAGCCACAGTCGGTCCGGTCTGAACTGTGACATCACAAATTCATCTCGTGCTACGGCTGAAGCTTGGTTGGTTATTGGTTTTACGACACATCGACCGTTAAGTCATTTAGCGTCGCCAATCTCTCACGCCGATTGGCCGCGGGCGAAGAGTAGCGACAGGCGAGACTCGAACCCACAACCTTTCGATTGTGAGACAGGCAACTTACCCCTAGACTACTCGTCCCCACGGCTGAAGCTTAAATGCGTGGAAGTGGAAGATTTAACTGCGTAGATGCGTGAATGCACAGTGGAACAGTGAAGAGCGTAGAGCACGCCGGTGCTATTAATAGCTCACTGTCGTTCCGGGGGAAACTGAGGGCACACAGATACACCGAGGTGAACATTCAAAGGGTAGCTGTGAGGTGGGTGGGGTGGGGGTTAAGCTGGTTGACATCAAGTACAAGTGCACCAGTACGGGGTGCGTTGAGACACCACAGTAAGTCAACGCGAACGGTACCATTAGAAACATCAAGAGGACCACCAGAAGCCAGTTTTGTACATAGTAGATTGTCATGTCGATAGGAATAATACAGCTGTTGTGCGATGGTTTGCTGCTGACACGGCCAGAAGCGTCGATTTGCCGCTCACATAGCGAGCAGCTGCCCACGAAACCTCTGCTGACATGCGGGTCAGGATACCATCACGGGGCGATGAAGGCGACTTCTACATGAAGCCATGCCTCGGGTAAATTGTCATCCGCTCAAGAATTTCTGGCATCTACAACAGTCGAAATAATGGAATTGTCCGCCGAATAAGGGAAACCAAGTGTTGCGGTTGAATAGCTTTGCCAAAGTACAATCGACCAAGTGGCGTGATAAACTTGGCAGAATCTCCTGTCATTAGCTATACATGAATGAAACCAAAGAACGACTGAACACAACGAATAGGCACAAAACAGAAACGGAGGCTCCATATCTCGCCAGACTTTATCACACCACACCAACCAAGAGCTTAAAGCAGTATCCGTTTATCACACGATATATGGACGATCACTCATGAGGTTTGTTTTCAAGAGGCAAAGGTAGACAAACTACACTTCATTAATCGCCTCGGGATTCAGGTGACATCGGTCCAGCGTTTTCCCTGTCTCTTTATTTTCGTCCGGTCTCATGACGCTACTGTCTCGTAACCTTTGAAGTGATTGTTACTTGTGTAGTGTGGCCGGAGTGTTCTTTTGGAACGTGCACGGGGCCGCCATTTTCTTCCTTGCCAGAAGTCGAAACCCACGCCATCACCTGGGCTCTCGATCAGCTCCATTGCCGGTGGTCGATGCCACCCGGATTGACCGCCGAACCTTCACGGGTGCAGCACACAGAACGGCAGCGGCCAACGGACTACAGCAATGGCGACTGAACGCCGTGCCTCTTGTCACAACAGACCCACGAACACACAGAAGCGGGCGTGAACACCGCCGAGACGTGGCTCGGACCGAGCGGCGGACACCAGGTGCGGCGTGCGAAGAGGCCGACATCCAGGGCGGCGCCGTGTGCGCCCAGACGAGGCAGACGGTGTGCCTCGCTGCACAGTCCACGCCTACACACACAAAGTATGACACGACATCCAGGGCGGCGCCGTGTGCGCTCAGACGAGGCAGACGGTGAGCCTCGCTGCACAGTCCACGTCTACACACACAAAGGGCGACACGACTTGGCGGTCGGAGGTTAGCGGCGCGTGCACGTGCATGCTGCAGGCTGTGCTGGGTGGTGGTGCGTGCAGCCGGACGAGTGCAGCCAACGACCTCTGGCTCTGCCGACTCGTACTCGCGACCGTAGCCGCGCCCTAGTGACCCGCTACCGCCAGGTGGCAGCACTGCGCCAACCGCCGTCCAACGACGCCGTGATCTCGTGCGTCCCTCCCGGCAGACGGCAGCGAAGGCGGAGCCATCAGTGCAGGCGCATCTGACGCGGCCACGTGGCTTGGCCAGCTGACTAGATGGTGGGGCCGGCGTCGGGTGGCCGCCGACGCTGGTGGTGCCGCGACCTCACACGTAGAACAGCCGCACCTGGGACGTGGACACCGGCAGGTCGGCCGCCGGTGGCGCCGCGACCTTACACGTAGAACAGCCGCACCTGGGACGTGGACACCAGCAGGTCGTCGTCGAAGAACTGGGTCTCGATGATGACGTTGCCGCTGAGGAGGGAGGTGAGCCCTGTCAGCACGGGCCCAACGCCTCCCGTAGCGTACCGGACGACAGCGCCCGTCATCCACCGAAACATCAGCTGACACGAAGGCTGAACCCACGTGGCCTAAGGCGGGTGGGCACTACCAGCCAGCGGCCAGCAGTTTATTGAAAAAAGTAATAGGATTATTATTCGTATAAAATAGACAAATTAAATATCACATAACAGGATGTAGGAAATGGAAATATACGGCATGGATATGTCATTTCATGAAAACATTACAGGCAATATAAAATTACACCACTAAAGGTACTGATGGAGGGATTGCTATCTTGTGTTGTTATCGTTTCTTCGTTCGGAGAAATTAGATTCACTGAGAAGTATGAAGACTCCACTCACGGCACAATGGCATTTGTATCGATCTTTCTAGCTTACGGATTCTACGGACTTTTGATTTCGATTTTGGCATCTTAGTCAATTTATTCAGGAATCAAAGTCTCAGTTCTAGAAGCCATGGCCTTATAACTTAGGCGGTGTTAGCGCGAGAGTGGCCGTGAGGCCTGCCCTTTAACCGACAATTGTTGCGGCTTACAATGCAGTTCTGCGAGCTCAGTCACTACTTATCGGGTAATTCATTGAAAACCCCACACCATCCTTTTACCGTAAACATCCTACAACTTTCCTATCTATATCCGATAATTATCGCTTCATATTAGGTGCTTGTAAAATTTCCTTATATCTTTTGAAAACATATCGTTTGTCCCCGAAGCAAGTGCAGAGGTAGGGTTTCCTATGCTGCTGGTCGGGCCTGGGTCCAACCATCTTTGCCTCGACCCCACCAATTTCCTGCTCTCTTAACATGAGATCCTATGGGATTGGCCCCAACAATCAAACTGGCAGGACACATTGCATCCATACATTTGACCCCACCACTAATTGTCGATATTATCCCCCATGACCAGGTGATCTGATTCAAAGCACGATGTACAACACAGGCAATCCCGGTGGATTTTCAATGTCTTCCACAAAACACGTCGAAAGAAGACAGTCGTTGGAGGAATAAGGGCGTGATGTCGGACCTGAGCAGATGGGAGGCCCTGTAGGCAGAGCCGTACAGGCTGTGGAGAGCACCTACTTGAGGACGTTGGCCGGCATCATCTGACTCTCGGGCGCCGCCTCGATCACGCTCTGCCACGTGTTTGTCGAGTTCGGTATGACGTAGCCAAAGTCGAACGACCACTCCTCCAGGCACCGACCCTGTGGAGAATACGAATGAGTGAAACTTCACACAAACAACGGTTGATACAGAACCTTTGAAATTTGCATAAGTATTGTTTCGTGAAAGAAACTGAACATGATGCATGTGTCCACCTCCACTTTGCATCGCGGGATCCGTGATATTTTATCGCTACAAAACAGAAGCCAAACTGACTGTGTCGTCACGAATAGATAAGACGGGATACAAGTCTAATTAATTGATGATGAATTAATGACTTGGGAACGAAAACAAGTCGGTCCTGATATCGCTGTTCCGGTACTCTGTTCCGTGACTTCACACCCTGAACCGCACAGCTACTAGAAAACAAACGTGTCGAGAGGATATCTACGGCTTGAAGCTACTTTCCTACATTTGAATGCATCAACTGAGATAAATATTTGCCGATGCAACCGAAAATTACCACAGACCGTCCCCAACAATTCGTTTTTACAACATAATGTGACGCTCGAACATTTCAAAAAAGAAGTGGCAATGCATTTCATTGGAATATGGAACGGTTGCAGCTTTGTGAGGAAAGACACGAGTATTACCCTTCGATGACCAACAATGTATAACAGAATGAAATCACAGTTTGATCCTGTCACACGCTTCTCGACAGCGTAGGCCATCCAAGTTACAATAGTGCCAGTCGTTCACAATCCTCGAGACACAGACAAACTGTGACGACCGGATGCCAAGCCAACTTGCCTCATAGCCTAAGTAGTGTCGTATTCAGACCCAATGCAGATCACAAGTCACATGGAAACCATTTGGTTCGAACTATAAACCGAACTATATACCAATATGAGCACGAACCGCCCTCACCCGTCCTCCAAGATGCAACAGGAAACCAACAGGCGCTTTGTTCACCGACGCCTGAGCATGCTGGATTGCACACAAGTATTTAACTGAACAATGGTAAGGATGGGAACATATTTTCATTGCACCATTCTTTTTTTTTTTTAAACCTCATGTCATCGACTTTCTAGGTGAGACGCTACATGGGTCCCTACTTTCTAGGTGAAACACTACATGGGCCCCTACTGTCGGATAAGGCCACTGCTGGTTCCCTGTGGTGATGGGAATATTTGTGGGAAGCCCAACACATTTTTCTGGAAAGGGTGTTTGATATATCGGCCATAGTTATCATTTGTACATTGCGTACATTGTGTACCCAGGTGTACATTTGTAAATGTAGATGTGAGTAAAAAGCGAAGCAGTGCAAACAATGTAAATGTACACATAGTGTAAACATACAAACTTCTGGCGCAGTGCAGTAAGTATGTAGTACTTCGTATAACTCAACCTGGCACTCAATATCACCCCCCCTATGATGATAAATTGTTTTTAGGGGCCCCCCCCCCAAAACTTTTGCCCCATAATACTCCACCTACTAGGGAAGAAGTGCCACTACCCTTTCACCGCTTCCCTTGCATCCGCATCTGAAGTCAATACCTTGAAGAGCACGCGCTGCTCCAGCCGGAACTTCTCCATCGCTTCTGCCGAGGTGAAGTTGATCTCGCGAGAGACGGCGCGACACTTGAGGATCGACTTGGGCACGCGCGCCTCGTGCTCGGTCTCTGGCAGCGAGCTGAGGCACACGGTGGCGTGATTATCACGTCAGTTGGATATTACTTAGTGGTTAGTTATTGTCGTTTAGGGGTGCATCGACTGCATAGGTCATACAGCGTCCATAACTTAGCGTCATTCAGCCAGAGAAGCAAGCGAATACCATTCGACAGACGAGCTACAGAACCTAAACGGGGACGCTGGTATGGGACGGGACACGGGACGGATGGGGATTACGAATAGCCACCGGAAACACCTTCGTGTTTCCACATGACACCCTTTATCGGGGCGGCTGTGGTAACCACAGGGAGCACCCATCCTTGGCCAGTCGAGTAACACTGTGGGGCGACTACCTCCACATGTGCCGGATCCTCCACGCAGTTGTGAGATAGCAGCTTAGATATTATTTGTAAGCAAGCAGCACAGCATGGTAAATAGAGAAGTTATTAACATACACCATGAGTAAAAGAATAAGTAAATCCCAAACTATTATTACCATTAGGGCATCAATTCTCCATCATCACACAGTACAAATTATTTCCCCACGACTCGAGCTCGGATGACCTTTTACGGAAGTGATTGATAGAGCTAAAGCAGTTAAACTCACTTGGAGTACTTAATCAGCTATATCGTTCAGCTAGTAAGTAGATGGGGATGTTCCATGGAATTCATAGTGCAGGAACAGCAATAATACTGCAACCATATTCAGCAGTATTACTTAGTGACTCAATACTCTGGATATCTACCACATGCATACTCACAGATCTTCATTTCCCTGCCAGAGTATCTTGCCATCATCTGCATCCCTCAGGTTCATCCAGTTACTGTGCTCAGTCAAGGGTAACACAGTCACGTGGAACAACCAAGACATCGAACACATGCACTAAAAGCAGTGTGGATAGCATACCCGTAAAACCAATCGCTTGCCACGTTATCTTTGCACTAACATTAGTTGGAAAATGGCAGTCAACAATAAGCCAGTGACTGACTTATAGCATATGTACTCCACTCTAACACTCCAATGAATTCAGAATGTTTGAGTGCATTGCATTAGCGAAAGATAATTTCATTTTAAAACAAGCATTCTACAATGATGATGGTCGGCATCACAGAATGAGGATAAATTGTATACAAAATCAGCACAAAAAAACAACAACAAACAAACACAAAATTGAGGCAGCAAAACCTCACACGTGTGAAGTCACAGCTACACACCAGCTACCACGTGTGCATATATGTTGCCCATGAATGACAGTCACTTGCAACTTATTGTGTAGTGATCATAGATGATAAAATGCAGTTGATGGCAATACCACTTACACCATACAGACATAATAGATAACAAACATATTATTGCCCTGACTAGTCACTTTTTTTGTCTGGTGCAACACATTAAATAACTCATTTTCACAGTTAGCTGGTATTCAGTAATTATCTTCTACTTTTCACCTCTGCTTTACAACAAACCACAAATATTAAAACGCACATATGTTCTATGCTACTTCACAACAAAATAATTTATCCATTTTTATCAAGTGTGTATGTCCTGGAACTGGATGAGTCACTGTCAGACGATTGGGTGAAATAATGAACTGTGCGCTTATAAGTTTCACAAAATTTCGCCAGACTTTTTGACTTTTGCATTCACTTTTGAGAAATAATTTTCCACTCCTAAACACAGCTGAATAATACATTCTGAGACACTGCACTCAACCAAACCAAAACTGTGGCAAAAACTGCTTGGAAGCTTGTCCTGCCCTGTTCTATTCATGGTTCAAGTCCGCAAATAGAACAAACACAACCAAGATCGCGCACAATCCGTGTCAAGATTAGTGAGTGTGATGTTCCTAGCCCCTCTGTTGATAGCGAGCCAATCATTTGTTTCTGGTTACTCGATTGATACCACTTGATTGATACCATGCACCGAGGATGGAATCTGGGTCCATTTTAGTCTCGTACCCTGCTGATGAAAATGTGTGATGCTGTCCGTTTAATCTGAGAGTGATTGGACCTCGATCCCTTGTCTGGTGGTATATCTCCATCCTTGTTAGATGATCAGATTTTTGGTCAATATTCTGCTAAACCCAAATACAAAATATATATCCTTGATCCCTATACATCATATATACAAGCAACGCTATAGATAAATCACTTTCATTTTTACAATGGTTGGTGCAGATGACGAATATGTGCTGTGCAAGTGTGACACTGAAACTAATAACTGCCTATAATATAATTATAACAGCTGCAGTTTCACATTAACATGCTCATGTGCAGCTACTGTGTCAAATGTCGCCAGCTCCATAGATTATCAGATGCTAGAAATCAACATTCTGAAATACTTCACATATTTTGAAAGGATACACCTGAAAACCCTTCAGGATCTCTTCTGCCTTTGTTGTCATAGCTATCTGAAAGAGAAATAAGCACACATTGATAGTTGGTTAGATATTTGGGTTTAGAGGATGCATTGACTGAAATGGTCACATAGCACTTAGCACACATTAATAGCATGACGCAAATGATCAATGGGCAACCGATCAGAGCAGAAGACTAGGTGCCATGGGTGTATTCATGTTTTCAAAATTGGAGAATCAAGACACATAAAATATACTGGGGACACATTTTGCTTTACCTAAAAATACATCGAGTAGGACAAACATTCAACACACTCATGCCTAAAAATCTTGTGAACAAAACTCCATATCTTCAAAACATGCACTTTGAAAATGTTCAGGGAAAGGTGCAGGAAAATAATCACTCAGTAACAACTTGGTTGCTCATTGAGAAGGCTGGTACTTTTGTACCTAAAGGTAATTTTTGAATCCTTTGGAAAGCATGTTTGAATTGGACACTTATCAAGATAATGATGAGGCCACTAGTTTCCTCTGCAAATGCTCATTTTTAGTTGAAAAAGAACTGCTGAATCATCATCTTCAGTGTGCCATACCTTAATATGTCCATACCTGGTGCTTAACAGGTGTGATAAAGGAGAAATGCAACACTTCTTGCAATCAATTACTCTTTACTTAATTACACTCTTTCATCTTAAAAAATGCTTAGTTTTAGGCTTCATTCCACATTTATTACTCACATGGCTGGAAATTGCAGCCAATGGCAGCAATTCCAAGCAAATCCTGTCAGCATCAATTATTTTGTTGATATTTCATGGGATCATAGCAGGTAAGTTTGTTTGGGGCAATTATAGTTGCTCTGGTGAACACAGATTAGGCTAGGTTAAATTATACTGTATTAGACAAGGATGCTTGGGAAGGTTATTCTATCCATTTCTCATTCATCTATTTATATGTAGTTCTTCAAATCTGGTATATTTTCAAATTGATACAGAAATTTCAGCCAACTGGCCAAATTGAGTCATGCAAGCAGACCAGTGCGAAGATGACTTCTCTCTGTTCTGGCTGTGATCGAGTGCCAGATTTATTGGACCCTTTTGAGAACAATCATGCCAGTTGTTTTTAAGACACCTCTGCATCTTTCTCGGTTAAATTATGTATGCCAAATGGCCGGGAGATTCACAACTTCCTCCTTGAAGTGTCAAAGCTTTCCAAACTTCAGTCTGAGTGCAGTGTTTGCCATCAGGCAACTCCAGCAAGGAAGACACAAATGATCCTCAATCAACCACATAACTCATTTTTGGGCGCTGCAAAACTTGATAACTTGAGGGGCCAACCAGGTGACAGCTAGAGCAGGGACCATTTCATTAAGGTATGTGAAATGTTTGTAGCATTACCTCATGCAATACTCTAGATATTGTAGCACATTTCCTCTATGCCATGCCTATAACATCATCAATCATACCAACTATCACCAACTGAAACCCAAGCATTTCTGGAGGAAATAAGTCGCAACATTAACTGTTAATCACATTCACAAGCATCATATTAGAAAAAGGAAGTGCAAAAATGAAAAAAGTAGGTGCATTTGTGATTCACAAGATGAGACCACTTGTTTGTGGTGCTTATGTTTACTTTTTAATTTGAATGATGACATCATAACCACATTGGTATGGCATGACGATGTCATAGGCATTGCACATAGACTTTGATTGGCTAATGCTTCAAGCAGTTCACATATCTTAATGAGATGGAATGCTGACCTGTGGTTCCAATCTTTTTTCAACCACAAGGCACAAGTTGATGAAGAACAAAACTTGCCACAGTTCCCGTGGGCTCAGTCAAGCAATGTTTCCTTATAGTCTCTTGTCACAAACCCACACCTCTTCTTCTCCTTCTCTCACTAGCATGAAACATGTCGGAACACTCATAAAGACATAAAGACATAAAAGTTCAGCGCAACTATGAGCCACAAGGACCCTTCTTGGTTGCACTCTGTACACTGAACCAGTTGTCCATCAAATGTGTTGATCAGCCCTCCCTGGAATACCGAAAAGCAAGCCCACTATTCGTATAATGATTGTCTATGCTGTTTTAAAGATGTTCAGTGTGCTGCTATTGACAATGGTTTCTGGCAGCTGGTTCAAATGTTCTACTACCCTGTTGGTGAAGAAAGACTGTCTTAACCTTGTCCTGCTGTGATTAACTTTTATTTTGAATCGATGACATCTAATTGCATCATTTCTGTTTTGCAATTGCAATTCAAACATTTCGCTGAGATATCCCTGTTCCTGACCATGAACAAATTTAATGACCTCGATGAGATCTCCTCTCAGCCTTCTATATCTAAGTGAAAACATATTCAATTTCTTCAATCTTTCCTCATATGCCAGGTTGCTTATACCATTAACCATTTTTGTTGCCCTCTTTTGTATTCTCTCTAAAAGCCAACAATCTTTTTCATAACTAGGGGACCAAGCTTGGACACAGTATTCCAAATGTGGCCTGACATATGTACAGTAAAGCTTCCTGTTGACTTCCTCACTTTTGTACGATACATTCCTATTTATTGCCCCAAGCATTCTAAGTGCCTTCTTCCTGGCTTCTTTGGTATGTTCTGATGCCCCAATTTTGTGTTCAAAATAACACCCAAGTCCTTCTCCTGCTGAGTCACAGATAGTACTTGGCCGCTCATCAAGTATGGAGCCTTCATATGCTGCCTACCTACATGCATGATTTTGCACTTATCAAAATTAAATCTCATTTTCCATTTTTTGGACCACATCACAAGTTCGTCTAAGTCTTTCTGCAGCGAGACCTGCACACTGTGTCCTGTTATTGCCCAAAAGACCTTGAAATCATCCACAAATTTCAAAACCTTACTGCTTAGGCCACTTTCAATGTTATTTACAAATATAATGAACAATAGTGGCCCCAGTACTGACCCCTGGGGAACTCCACTAAGAACATTTTGCCATGATGACTTTGTACCATTTAGCATCACTCTCTGCTGTCTATTTGAAAGCCACAACTCTATCCATTTTAGGATGCTACCTGCAATGCCATGGGCCTGAAGCTGCATTATTAACCGTTTATGGGATACCTTGTCAAAGGCCTTACTAAAGTTCAGATATGCTACATCAACCTGATTTCCCTGATCAAATTGTTCTGTAGCAAAATCCAAAAAGTCCAAGATATTTGTGAGACACGATCGCCCCTTTCTAAACCCATGTTGAGTATCTTGAATCAATCTGTTTCCTTCCAGAAAACTAACTATTCTGTCCTTGATAATTGATTCGAATATTTTGCAGACTAGGGATGTGAGGCTTACTAGCCTATAGTTTTCAACTTTGCCTCTTTCTCCTTTCATGAAAATAGGAACTACATTTGCCCTTTTCCAATCTGTTGGAATTTCATTTTGTGAAGCTGATCTACAAAATATTATACTAAGTGGAATTGCCAGTTCCTTTTCAGCTTCCCGCAATACCCTAGCATAAATTCCATCAGGTCCTGCTGCCTTGTTTGGCTTTATTTTCCTGATATGATTGAAAACAACATCACTATCAATGAAATCAACATCGTTTATCCGATCACCTGTCACTGAACTGTGGTGTATGTTTGGCAGATTAGTCATATCTTCCAATGTAAACACCGATTTAAACTGCTTGCTCAGCTCCTCAACCATCTCACCATCCCAGTGATAAATTATTCGTGAAATAGGGTGGAATATGCCACTTTCTAAACACTTAATCGACATCCTTCTCCAAGAAGTATCGACATCCGGCTCCTTGATGCATGTTTATGAAGACTTTGTGTATCCTTTCTAAGAGTATCTCGTTTATAAGTAGCATGTGCATGCTGTTGGCAACGAATGGTGATACGCGAACATTTCGCAATGCAAATTCAGGCAAGGGGATTACCTATAACGTGACATGGCATACAATAGTAGTTTATAGCACAGCCATTATTCTCCCTGTCCTGAATATAGCTCTTCTTAAATTATGAATATCAAAACAAAAGGTAAAGGTACAGTCATAAGTACCTACACCATTGACTCAAATTTGAGTCTGAAAGACATCAAAAGCATTTTAAATGACACTAATTCCATGGAAAATTTCGACATCTTACTGTGCTCGTTTCGACATCCCACACTTAACGAAAAACCATAATTTTAACCCTACACCATCCTCACTCAATATAGTCCCATTTACTTCCAGTGGACCAATTGTGTTAGAGACTTTACTCAGCTTGTAAAAACTAAAGAACTTTTTGCTGTCCCCATTACAGTTCCTAGCCAAATCAATGTTCTTTGCTCGCTTTGCTGCTCTGGTTTTCTGCTTCATAGCATCTCTAGCTTTTTGATACGACCTTATATTTATTATATTTGAAGCTTCCTTAAACACTCTAAATGCACCTTTCTTAGCCTTAATTGCTTATATCAAATCTGGCGTAAGCCATGCTGGCTTTCCTGCCCTTCTTTTGCACCTTTGCTTTTGGGGGACAAGTCTGATCTGAATTTTCGACAAGTAAGATTTAAACTTTTCCCACATTTCACAGGCATTTAAATTGAAGAATTCTTCTTCACATTCTATGGCACTTAAAGCCGCATTTAAATTTGGAACCTTTGCCAAATTATCCTTGATTGTGCCAGCTACGTGTGCCTTGAATCTCACTATGTTATGGTCACTTCTTCCCAGTTTCTCCTACAGTCAAGTTTTGAACTAAATCACTTAAATCTGAGAAGACAAGGGCCAAGAATGAGCCCTGCCTAGTTGGTTCCGTTACAAACTAGTGTAAGAACAGGTCTTCTTCAAGGCACTTCCTAAACATTTTACATGATGGGGAAGAAGAAGAAGAACCTTGAGTTCATGATGGGGAGCCAACACCAACATTTTCATATCCTTTTAGATTAAAGTCACCCAGAATAAGGCATTTCCTCCGAAAGTTTCCACTGATTTCCTCGCAAATAATCTTATCGAGCTCCAGTTGCTGATAATGTGGCAAGGTTCCTGATCGGTACAAAGCTCCTATCCTCAGTTTATTGCTGTTGCCTTTTCCCACGGCAACATCAAGCCAAATGGACTCCACAGACACATTTTTTACCCCATCTGCTACTTTTTGAGAACTGAATAGGCTATTCACATAGAGCATTATACCACCCCCTTTCACTGCTGGACCCCTATTGCACGAAAACATATTATATCCCTGGATCTCATAGTCCTGCAAGTTATCCCCAAAATACCCCCCACTGACCCATGCCTCAGTAATGCGAACAAAATATGGTTCCTCCTCAGCAAAATAACACTTGAACTCATCAAACTTGGATCGAATACTCTGAGCATTAAGCATCATACACTTAACATCGCCGCCACGGTAGCTCAGTTGGTCAGAGCGCTGGCCTGCACTGGTCTCCCTGTCCTGGCAACACAGGGTTCGAGTCGCTTCGCACGCTCGCATTTAGCCCCCGGCCGGGAGTATCAGTTGGCAGCTGGTCTGATAAGGCCGGGGACGAGCTACCGGGCGGCCGTGTCGGGGTGCATTGACGGCACGTTAAACTTTCGGACAAAATTATGCCATTGAACTGGAATTCATGGTTCGGATGGTGGGGCCAGGGTTCACTCAACAAGCTCTGCTTTGCAATAGATCCCTGGTTCATAAAACCACCCCAGCAATAACTTGGATTAAAAAAAAACATAGTTCCATAACCAGCTTTTGCTTTTTCATGTTGAGTAGCTCTTTCATCTCTGGATGAGCTACCACTCTGCCCCCCTTGAACTACTGCTATCCCTATTTGCTGACTGTGAGGTTCTATTGCCTAGGTTGTCATTATTGGCATATCCCTGAGATGGCAATGCCACTTCATCCCTCCCCACCCCATTGTCTAGTTTCCCTGAAGGAAATGCTCATACACTTTGCTTAACACATGCACCCCCTTCTTGGAGAAGTGCAGGCCATCCCTCTGATAGAGGTCCCATGAGCCATACAACCTGCACAACTTGTCAACAAAGGTCAAACCTAACTCATGGCCGAGCCTACTTACCCTGGCATTGGCTGCCAGTGCCCTAGAGCTCCACTCAGGGGAGACTCCAGCCCTAGGCAGAATAGCAGTCACAATGACTCTGCTATTGCTATGCTTCAGGGTGGCCAGAAGGGCCCTGTAGTCCTGCAGCAGCTCCTCACTCCTAGCTGGTCCAATGTTATTTATTCCTACCTGCACTACAACTGCACTAAACTGGTGCTCACTGGTGGCCTGTGCCACCACTGGCACCAAGTCTTTGACCTTGGCACCAGGCCTGGTGATGCATCTCCTGCCTCTCCGACCTTTACAGAACACCCCATCTAAATGCTGCACACAAGAGTCGCCTACGACCAGCACTGTCTCCTTGCTACTATCATGGGGGCAGTCCTCCAATGCCTGGCACCTATTTGATGTTACTATGCCTGCCTACTGTGCTGTTTGACTAGTCTACCTCCCACTCCTACCACCTGCCACTCACTGACCCCTTGCATAGGCTCATGCCTCCAAATCCTCTACTCCCTGACCATATACCACTGCCCCTCCTGTGAGCTACCAGAACTACAACTCTTCTGTTCACTAGGAGCAATCTCCTCTACAGATATCCAAGCCACCTCCATAGCACAGGAATCCTCAGTTACCTGGTGACCTGTGACCACCTGGGCATAGGATGCCTCTGCTGCAGAATGACCCCCTACTTGTTGCCTTTTCTTGCCTACCATGTGCAACAAGGGCAGCCTTGAGCTTGGAAAGCTCTGCCTTAAGGGCCCTAACCTCCTCTAGTGCCTGCATCCTGGTAGAAACCATCCCACAGCAGCTTATTCCTAGATTTAGATTGAAAAGTGACTTGCTACAAAATGATATACAGAGCAGAGAACAGAGTAGATAAAAATAACTGACAAAGCTTAGATGTATGCAAGTTCCAAACTATGCAGCACTTACAAGCTAATCCACTGCTGTTTTTCAGAATGCACTTAAGTCAAAAACACTTGAAGCTGACACAAAAGACACAACACAAGCCACCTATTCTTAACTCAATAGACAATTGACACAATGCAATAGGCAATCAACACTTGGCACTGGTCAGCACTTGCCACAAGGTTGCTGTGCATAAAATTGACAAGTGGTGTGGTTTTAAAGAAAGAAGAAATCAACTTGTTAAACAACTGACAAAAATCAAATAAATAAATAGCTGACTATTATTGACTGTAAATGGCTACCTCATATACTGCCAGATAATTATTGAAATACATCAAGAACACTAACACACTAGACAGAGACAACAGCTATCTCCTATATATATATATATATATATATATATAATTTTGTTAATTGTCTACTCCAACTGTCTTCCAGACAGTTAGACAACTATATTAATATCACTTATGCTAGACAGTTAAAATTATAAGGCTAAAGGCTAGAACATGAAAAAGCACAGAAGTCGGGTTGGTTATCAGTTTTACGACACATCGACCGTTGAGTCATGTAGCATCGCCAATCTCTCACGCCGATTGGTCGCGGGCGAAGAGTAGCGACAGGTGAGACTCGAACCCACAACCTTTCAATTGTGAGATGAGCATCTTACCCCTAGACCACTTGTCCCCAAAGCACAGAAGTCAAACAGCACTTATAACCTAAAGACAAAATGGCACTGGGCAGCCTTGCTAAGTTGATATAGTCTAATTTGCTTGTAATATACACTTATTAGATAAAAACTATGCAAATATATGTGCATAAGTAATTGCTAAATACCTGTCCACAGTTTAACCCTCGCACGGCTGGGGGGGTAGATACCTACCCCCCCTAAGGTTTTCCCGCGACAGCGGGAAAATGGCGCGCGGCAGCGCGCTGAAATTTGGTATACCTTACCATTAGCTATTTTTACAAGTTCTAAAAAAAAATATGGTCGGGTCATCAAAGGTCACCGAGTTATCGCGGGTCAAGTGAGGTCACCTCCAAAAATATTTAAGCGGTCGCCACGCCTTCAATAATAAAGATATTACAATGACACTTTCAGGGTTTGCTTATCTTGACTGAGCGCCAAAACGTACAATTTCAGAATTTTAGAATTTTGAATTTTGTGACGTCATTTTTTGCACTTTGTAGTTTTATCTAAACTAACTTCAACATTGCAGACAAACTATAGACTTTTGTATAATGCTAAGTTGACTTAGAACGTCATATTTTTGGTTCGTATACCTATCTCAAAAAGAAAAAAGGCAAAATTCCAAAATTTTGAAAATCACAAATTTTGAAAATCCAAACTTTTGAAAATTTTTATTTCGAGTTTTTGGCTAATTGTAATTGTAAAATAGCTAATTGTAAGGTATGCCAAATTTCAGCGTCGTGCCGCGCGCCGTTTTCCCGCTGTCGCAGGAAAACTTTGGTGGGATAGGTATCTACCCCCCTCAGCTGTGCCAGGGTTAAGTTGAAATCCTAGCGTAAAAACTACAGAAGTACTTTCGACTGGAATTTGTTCGAACTATCCGATGCAATTTTCAGATTCGTTCTATCTTGCTTGGTTCGTGAGATACCTGGGGGGGTATGTATCTAGCCCCCCAGCCTGGCGAAGGTGGCTCAGACCACCAGCAGTGCGAGGGTTAACCTAGTATACTGCCCTGCTCTGCAACAACTTATCTGGTAAGTAGGAGCTCCACACTGACATGCTTTCACCTCGACACCTGGTGACAAATGCCAGGTGTCAAGGTGGACTCCCACCTATGTCCCACCTATGTATAATCTTACTGAAACTGACAGGCCTACATAACACTATATAACTATATACATAACATTATACATAGTGTGAACTGACATCTATAGAAGACTAAACACAATTAATTGCTTAGATAAGAAAGTTGAATGACATTGCATGGGACCGAGTCACAATTCGCACACACCAAAGCCATTCTTGCACTGATGAATGAACTCAAAAGTCATACTGACAGCAGTGGGCTTCTGCTGTCTGCTGCTGCCCCCTTTCCTCAAGAATTTAAAGAAGTACTATGATAAATAATAATGAAATAGGAAAACCTAGCCTAACCTAACCTAATCAAATATAATCTAAAATAATATAAACTAATATGTTTCAATGCAAAAAATACAAAAGGTCCAGACTTTATCCATATGTCACATCCTGACCGGTGCCATCTGCTGGCTGCATCAAGTTCCAGTCTGCAGTGGCAAAAAGGTGGAAACAAAGCATTTTCTATGTGAAGAAGTGTTGAATCAACTGCATGGAGTGTTGAATTTCCCCTTAGTCACAGCTGAGAAGTGCCAGGTGACAGATGGATAATCATGGCACAAAGAACAGCAGTGCTGCATGATGGCATATTATAGGAATGATCACTATGATCAACCATATCGTACGCACAAGTCCCGAAAACAAGTGGTCGCATCTGCTGAACCAGGTTGATAAGCATGATATTCTGAAAGGTAATTGCAAAAAATTCCAAAGCACAAAAATACTAAAAATTACTTTAAAGCACAAATTTACAGAAGTGATTCCATATTAGATAAACTAACACAACAACTTGTACATTCCAATTACCTACACTTGTCAACCAATGAACAACTTGCATGACAAAAAACAAAGTCCAAATCAGCAGGCAAAGATGCAGGATTTCAAACTGGATGCATTTCAATTTTCAAGTGACCTTTTTGCAATTCTTGACACCTAACAACAATTGAAACATTGATCATGGCAAGGGTTGGAAACACAATGCTGTTCTTGTTGCAAGGGGATAAGTTAGAAAATAGGTACTTATAAATTTTAATAAATAAAGAAGGTGCATAAAAGCAGTTCTTTGATGTGTCATTTTCAGGCACATCAAATCAGTCTTGAACTTTGCATATTCTTAAGTGCCTACCTAGTACCTAGGTACCCACTTGAAAATTGGCATAATGCAAATGTAGGCAGTACAAATTTCAGAAACGGCAAGTGTGTGGGGAAAACTACAGGCCTGTCAGCCTTCACTGGTTTGTAAGGTGTTATAAAAACAGCTAAGCATGCTCAGACCCATCTTGATAGGCATAACCATTTAAGGGGTGCCAACATGCATTTATATCTGAGATAAAACAGTGAGTATGCAAACAGTAATTTGATGCCATGGAATTTGTAGCCTTTCATGTCATGAATATAGGTAGGTAGGGGAAGAGGGGGGGCTCCAAACATGTAAGACATATCAAATAGCTCTACTGCTGCTTCTGTATGGCTGAACCAATAATTGTACTGTGTTTACTGAGCACCAAAATGAACAAGCTATCCATATTCAAACAGTTCCTTTCAATGAAAATCCTCTAACCACTTGCAAAGAGCAACTTTACAACATATAATTATTTTGTAGTGCTGCACCATATTCTGAACACAAAAATGTGGTAGTACAGGATTAGTTCGCTAGCTGTTGTGGTACAAGTTATTAGTAGCTACTAAAAAAATAGGTAAACTTCCAGAAACAGGTAAAATGTGATTTTTTGATTTTTTTTTGAATACAGGGTATTTTAACATAAAAATCATGATGCAACCACTCATTTTCTCTGCAAATGATTACTTTTAAGTCAGCGACGGTTGATGACGTCATAATGATTTGATGACGTCATATGCATTAAGTCGGGGGAAGAAAACAAAACCTAACCTAACCTAACCTAGACTAAGATAATGTAGCATAATATATAAAATATATTATATCATAATATAATCTAATCTGACCTGACCTAACCTAACCTAACCAGAAAACCAGAATCGTCCGAAACAAATTTTTCAGCCATGACATCAAATATATTGAAAATAAAATAATACAGCATCGCAAGAAATATCCGGCCCTTATCGACGGTTGCTGGCTCGACGTGTTGCGAGTATTCATTCTCGGAGATAATGTTGAATTAAGGCAGAAACATAAGGTTTTCGATGACAGAGTATTAAATCGAGTGCATGAAGTGTTGAATGTCTTCTTTATCACGTCTGTGACACACCAGGTACGGATAATTATACGCGATGTGCTATGTTTGCAGAGTGAAGATTATGGTCGTGTATTTGTTTGCCAACTGAAAAATAATTATTTGCGGAGAAAATGAGTGGTCGCATCATGATTTTTACATTATAATACCCTGTATTAAAAAAAAATCCCAAAAATCGCATTTTACCTAGATCTGGAATAATACCAAAAATACAGGTGTAATAAAAGAAAACCAGAGGACACTTCCTAATGGTTTTCTTAAGCTGACTGCTCTCAGAAGCCTAAAAATGACATCTGCAGACTTCACTAGTTCTGTACACAAAGAATCTGTAGAACTGTGATCAGACCTTCAAATGTTGGTAGAGAAAGGTCAACATTTATGAATACCTATCACCATATCTTTGTTATTTACGCTCCAAACGTGACGCGGGAGACGTCCAAAGGTAGGTGTTCGGGAAAGGGAACGTGTTCAGATACCCCACTTCCCGTACATGAGCTACCAGTACCCCAGAGGTGGAGAAGACGACAGCCACACAGGACACCACTGAGCCAGACAACCCAAGGCTATCAAAACATAGCAACAGAGCGAAACTAGCGCAATGCATAAGAGAGGTGAAAGAGTTCCCACCAATTACCTAGGTCATTAATTTCGCAACAAGGCCGTCCAATGGAGAAGTTACGGCGTCGTCGGCAACCCAAATAAGCTCCACCCCAATCATGGTGTATGTCAGTCGGTGTATGTGAGATGGTGTCTGTTTTTTAGACCCTTCCCCAATCAGATGCCGTCAGCAGCTTGTGTTCAATGGGTGCATAAACGACGCAAACGAGACAGGTGGTTCAATTAGTGTCTCAGTCGCACATTGGATCACATTTCATGTGACACATTTCGAATAGGATATTTTCTTTTTTTGAAGATATTCCGATGGCCTCGCACATTCGGACAATGCATTTGCTCTTTTACCGTCAACCGCGTCAACTATCTGGCAAAACTACTTTCATCCAATTGGGCAGGTTCAAATCACTCTAAGCCAATCAGCAGCCTCCCTACTGTCAGCAAGGCTGACGGCAACACAAGCGCCACTTTACGAGCCCTATCGGCAATCTGGCATCTCCAGCAGGAAAACATCTTTCGCTACCCATTTCACCACTAAAGTCCCACGCTGATAAGCTGCGGGTGGGCTTCGTAATCCGCCGGGTCATGGGAATCGAACCCACAATCTTGAGGTTGGGGGCGAAATACGTTCCGACTAGACTGCTACGATTGTCTTTCCGTGAACTGAAAGAAAGGTACTCGAACAGTATTTGCAAGTTGAACTGCTCAGAACGCAATACACACTGATGTAGTGTGCGTTCATAGATAGTTGCTATATCCATGATCATAGATATGCGATATGTGATCATAGATATATATGATCATAGATATAGATATAGTGACATAGATATAGTTGCAACTCACAGCCTCACAGGGTAAATGTTAAACTCGTCCAAAGCGTGAGAGGGAGGCGCTAGCCCTTCTGCCCCTTATCTATTTATCGCGCCCTTGGTGGTATCGCACTCGCCAATAAAGGCCGAACCCAAAACTATTGAAGCAGACTAGGAACCTTCGCCGGGACAAATGAACCACGGTCATTTTGCTCCACTAACAATGTGGCGTCGCGGGTACTGCAGCAATACACGAGGATTATAGCATTCGGGACAAATTAACTACGAACATCAGAGTCGGAACTTTGAACACAGAAAATGCCCCCGGTAGGTATCAGCGGTGCCAAAGCTGACAAAATCAAAATGCACAACAGCCAGCGGCTTGCCTTCAGGGTTCCAAGAAGAAAATCAGAGTAGTCATTACCGACGTTCGACACAGCACCTGAGCACACCGGAGATAATCACAGTAGCATATGAAATATATTATCAGATATGATCACGCGTTGATCTCAAGGCACATGACGGGAAATCACAACGGTCACTTTCGTAATCACAGCAGATCACAATGCCGGCAACACGGCAACAACCACGGCCGTTGGTGCCATAGTAGCTTACAACCGCCAGCCACACTGTGTGCACGGCGAGACGTCTACAGCAGTGCCGCATCGCAGGGCTGGTGACGTGCCGGACGGAGCGGTGGACAGAAGCGTCTCTCGAAGCTGTCCGGCAACAGTTCGGCTGCTGCAGTCACCGTGCGCACAACACAGACCAAACGACGACTTGTAAATATTAATTAATGCTACTTGCGACGACGCAGACGCCAACATCGGCATCCGGCTCATCGGCTTGTTACAATCGTCACCGTCGTCTGGATTGTCACCATCACAGAGTAGCAGCGGCATTCACGTCACATCATTGACCATGGGTATCACTCGGTCATCAATATTATCTTAATCAATGTCATGGCTGCCGCCATATCATTTGCATGGCCGTCAACCCGTACAGCTTTATGTACCGAACGTATCCACAGAGGTACAACCATTCCTTGAGCCACGCGACACGACAGTGCCACGTTTTCGCAACTCCCGAGGGTTCTAAGGGCATCTCCGGCCTATTATTACGCCCATCATTAACAAAAACGTCTTAGCACGCCCGGCGATTGCAAAGGATCAAGTTTTCGAATTGGGAATTATAGCACGACAGTCAGAGGCGCACCCAGAAAGAGGGTTCTTAACCCAAAGGGAGGGATCCGTTGCAAACTTTTGGCCATCATAGGATAACTAGCACGGGAACATCATACATTTCCATCCACTCCGTGGTCGGTCTAGGCTCTAAGGCCACCCCTTGGTTGGTTATTGGTTTTACGACACGTCGACCGTTGAGTCATATAGCGTCGCCAATCTCTCACGCCGATTGGTCGCGGGCGAAGAGTAGCGACAGGTGAGATATTCGAACCCACAATCTTCCGATTGCGAGACGAGCATCTTACTCCTAGACCACTCGTCCCCTTAAGGCCACCCCTTGAGTGGGCTTGTGAGTACGAGTCACAGTCCCCAGGAGTTGCTACACAGTGCAAGGCCGCACAAACAACACAATGATCATAAAGCCTCTAGGCCTCGCGCGTCGCGTAGCATCCGCAAATCTTTACGGCCACATGCCACTGCTACTTCAGATTACTATTCCCATTCTCATCACTATTCCAGGACTTTAATGTATGCTTCATTGACGGTGAGCACAGAGAGATCATATCGAGAGCCCACAGCCATGGGAAGATCAGAAAAAAACATGATGGCGGTAAAGGGACGGAAACGACGGCGTCGCGGTGTAATGTAAAGGGAAATATAGCACACCTTCAGTGACAGTGCCCGTGCCTGCCGCCAAACAAGGCGCAAGGTCACCAAGCATGTCCGTAATAGCTGATCCAGCCACGCTCGGAACACAACGTTCTGCAACAGCTCAACGCCGACTCCGTACCAGCCCTGGAGCAGACCAGAGCCAGTTATATACCAGCCCTGCACCAGTTCAGCTCAAGGGCTTTAGAAGCAACAAGACATTTGAGGCAAAGTTGAAGTCCGTTACGAATAGCGAAACTCACAGGTTCTCGATGCTCACTATGCAATCTCCATTGAATAAGCTAGCCTCACCATTCCTCCACGAAAATGTAGATGCTCTGCACTTCCTGTTTGTCATTGTACCAATTACAAAAGGCGTCCTCAAGGCTCTCCCTTGGCCGTTTTGCCCTCCCCGGCCGGGAGTGAACAGCTTCCGCCGATGAAATCGTTCGAAGCTTCGGATTCTTTTACAACACACAATTGTGAGCGTCATTTCAAATGGCCCACGCTACTAACCTGTCATTAGGCGCTGGTCTGTCACCCTGTCGTCAAGTATCGAGTCTGTCCCACTGTTGCAGGTGTCGGTCTGTCCCACTGCCGTCTGGTCGACAGGTGTCGGTCTGTCCCACTGCTGTCCGGTCGACAGGTGTCGGTCTGTCCCACTGCTGTCTGGTCGACAGGTGTCGGTCTGTCCCACTGCCGTCTGGTCGACAGGTGTCGGTCTGTCCCACTGCTGTCTGGTCGACAGGTGTCGGTCTGTCCCACTGCTGTCTGGTCGACAGGTGTCGGTCTGTCCCACTGCTGTCCGGTCGACAGGTGTCGGTCTGTCCCACTGCTGTCCGGTCGACAGGTGTCGGTCTGTCCCACTGCGGTCCGGTCGACAGGTGTCGATCTGTCCCACTGCCATCAGGTCGGCAGGTGCCAGCGTACCGTACCCTTGCTGGAGCCTGGCAGCCGCCGGCTCAGCTGTGATACAGCTGAATCACGTCGCGGATTGGCGCGTTGCACATCGGACAGAGGCCGGTGCCGCGCGCGCGCCACTGCACCGCACACGTGTAGCAGAGGCACACGTGGCCGCAGGCGTACAACGCCGAGTCACACGCGCGGTCCAGGCAGATGGAGCAGTCGGAGCTGGTGTACGGCGCCGAGCCGCCGCCGTTCGACGGCTCTTCCCGTACCACGGCAGCGTCCGCCGACGGCTCCCCGCGCGCCACGGAAACATCCACGGACCCATGTGGCTGGCGAGCCACGGCGGTGCCGGCCGTCGGCTCGGGTTTGCCCGGCGGGACGAGTGTGGCGGCCGTCGGCTCGGGTCTGCCAGGTGGGACGAGCGTGGCGGCCGTCGGCTCGGGTCTACCCAGCGGGGCGGGCGTCGGCTCGGGCCTACCCGGCAGGACGAGCGTGGCGGGCGCCGGCTCGGGCGGCAGCGGCGGCAGCCGCACCGTGTTGGCCGCCAGCCGGGCGTGCGGCGCGACGGCCTCGTCCCTGGACACGCCCAGCACGCGCAGGCCCGACACGGCGCCGGTGAGCGCCAGCAGCGGCCACAGCGGCAGCGTGGCGTCCACGTGCATGAGCGTGCGCGGCGGCTGGCGGCCGCGCCAGCAGCGCACGGCGCCGTCGGCCGCCAGCTGCACGTCGAGTCGCTCGCTGGGCCGCGGCGCCGCCACCACGTCGGTCACCATCGGCCAGTACTCGGCGCGGTCGGCCAGCAGCGCCGGCTCGGCCGGCAGCTCGGCCGGCGCCAGCGAGCGCGGGTCGCACGAGGTGAGGCCGAGCGTGAGGCCGGCCGCGGCCGACGTCGAGTCGGCCGGCCGGCAGAAGATCTGCAGCGACAGCCGCTCGCCTACCGCCAGCGGCCGCTCGGTGAACACGTAGCCGCCGCCGCCGCCCGTCTCCGGCCGGCTGGCGCGGGTGCGACACGGGCCGACCGTCACGTTGCCGGCGTGCGTGCCACTGAAACGGGCCATAGCACAGCGTGTCACTGAAACGGGCCATAGCACAACGTGTCACTGAAACTGGCCATGTGTCACTGAAACTGGCCAAAACGTGTCGCTGAAATGGGCCACAGCACGTGTCACTGAAACTGGCCACAGCACAATGTGTCACTGAAATGGGCCACAGCAGAACGGGCCACAGCACAGCGGTACCACTGTAGCATTGGGAAGATGTGTCACATGCGATTCAGCTGCCTCCCTAACAAGTAAATGGCATAGGCACGAACTCTGACAGGATGTGTGAAAAACAGTGATGGTCCGTGTGTGTAAGCTTAGGCCTATGCTTAATTGTAATCACAACTCACAACTCATAGCAGACTTTTAGCCTGATATATGCTATTTATAAAATTATTCATAAAAACGTGAACAACTGTTCAAATCGATGTCAACCGGGGATTTGTAAGCTTTGGTTGCCAAAACCCCGATTGGCGACCATCTGGAGTGGGTGGTGGAAGGGCAGAACCAGGGCTGTTTCCAGGATTTGATGGCACAAAGGATGATATGCCAGCTTACTGGTGTCACCAGATGTCTCGATGGGGTAGTGGATATGCGAAAATATGTTCCAAAATACTTGAGGCACCACCACAGAATACTTGGGCCTCGCCATTGACCGTGAACTGCTTCCGGACAAGAATTTGTATATTTATAATTCATTATCTACGGTATGAAATGTCTAGTCAAGTAATGCGCCTCTCCCATATATACATTGATATTGATATACATATGCTTCCACACACTGGGTTTACATCCGGCGCCACCCCTGGGTGGTCTCAGTCACACGATAGTTCTGTGCACCAGGCAGGGCAAGATTTGTACTTGTTAATCCTGGATGTGAAGAGGAAAATTACAGGCTAATCGAATAGGGACATTTTAACATGTGACATTAGAATATTAGTTCGCCCTTCTCAGTGAGCCTTGAGCACTTGATAAGAAAATAGTTAATTGTCAAATAGCATTATTCAACCCACAAAATAGAAAAATCAAGATAATTGTTTGCAGAGAATAATGCTCTGGAAGCCAAAAATCCAGGAACAGCCTATTTTTCCAACCCTGGCAGCAAACAGTCTCATTCACATGTTGACCAGGTATACCAGACAGTCTCAGCCACACAATGGCCAGGTATACCAGACAGTCTCAGCCACACGATGGCCAGGCATACCAGACAGTCTCAGCCACACGATGGCCAGGTATACCAGACAGTCTCAGCCACACGATGGCCAGGTATACCAGACAGTCTCAGCCACACGATGGCCAGGTATACCAGACAGTCTCAGCCACACGATGGCCAGGCATACCAGACAGTCTCAGCCACACGATGGCCAGGTATACCAGACAGTCTCAGCCACACGATGGCCAGGCATACCAGACAGTCTCAGCCACACGATGGCCAGATATACCAGACAGTCTCAGCCACAAGATGGTCCTGTGCATCAGCCGGTTTCAGCCACACGATGGTTGGTTATTGGTTTTACGACACGTCGACCGTTGAGTCATGTAGCGTCGTCAATCTCTCACGCCGATTGGTCGCGGGCGAAGAGTAGCGACAGGTGAGACTCGAACCCACAACCTTTCGATTGTGAGACGAGCATCTTACCCCTAGACCACTCGTCCCCCAGCCACACGATGATTCAATACACCAGCCGGTCTCAGCCACACGATGGTCCCGTACACCCGCTGCGCCGCCCGAGCAGCGGCTACTCACGCCAGCAGCGGCATCGGCAGGAGGCGGCCGCAGCCGGCGGGCTCGTCGCCGACTTGGACGGAGGCACGGTCGCGCGCCGAGGACGCCATCTGCGGGACGGCTGGCAGCTGCTGGACCGCCGCCGGCCGCTGTCGGTCCGCACCGCAGGCCGGGCCTGGAGAGCGGTCACGGGCACGTGTACACAGGCAACACACGAGCAAATACAACTGCCGAACCGAGGAGGAACCCCAACTGCGGGCTTCTCGATTGCCACGATTCGATATTAAGGACGAACGCCACTGATTAACCTCGTGATTGAAAGCGTTGTACAATAAATCACCTTTCGTTGCTACCTCCAAGCTGTGGCGAGCGACGACAATAAAACGCATACACAAGAAAAAGCCATCACCTAGCATTCAACTTATCTGCAGTGATACACCAATAACATCGCATGTGTCCTAGACAGTGTTGGATTTCTGCCTTGTAATCACGGAGGTGGATCAGACAAATTATGGGTTACCGAATGCAGAGGAATAATTATTTTCAAACATGTCACATCAGAGTATTAGTTTGCACCTTCCAGTGAATATTAAACAATTTATCACAAAGCAGTTCACTACTAAACAGCAGGATTTAGGCCCCAAATGAGACAAAAATTGAAGGATAATTTTGTAGAGAGGATAATGTTCTGGACGCAAAAAAAGCCCAGAAACAGTCTATTTGTCCAACCCTGGTCCCAGACAGTTTGATTTGTATTTTGCAATCCTGGATGTGGACAGGATTTCTTGTTTTGGGCAGGGGAGAGGGTGCAATATAATATGGAGAGGATATTTGTATCCGAACCTGTCACATCCGAATATCGGTATGCACTTGCCAGTTAATCTTGAGCACATTATCATGGAACAGTTCACTATCAAACAAAACCAATCAATCTCCAAATTAGAAAATGAGGTCAATTTTTTTGGAGAGGATAATGTTCTCGATGCTGAAAATCCAGGAAGAGCCTATTTCTAACCCTGGTCCTAGAACTGTTCACTGTCAATCATGAATGAACAAGTTCCCTCAGCCTGAAACGACAATGCGAGCATGTTTTGTTTTTGAACTGCAGTAGCTTATTACGATTGGTGTTACCCAGACCCAGGGCAACACGATTCCGATAAGTTACGCCGTTTGCGCTTGCAATGGTAGCTCGGAGAATTGCACACCTGTATCATACAAAACTCACCACATAACAGGGTTAGATCTGTTCTTTGCAATTCTGGATGTGGAGAGGACAATTAAAGCATATTTGAATATGGAGATAATATTTGCTTCAACTCTGTGACATCAGAATCTCAGATTGCACTTTCCAGTGAATCGTGAGCACTCTATCACAGAGGAGGTATTGTCCAACAGCACCATTAAACTTCCAGATCAGCCAAATTAGAGGAAAATGTTCTAGATGCCAACGATCAAGTGACAGTCTACCTTTCGAACCCTGTCACGGGAACATCTATGCATCAGTCATCTCTACCTAACACTACATGTATATGCACACACACACACACACATATATATATATATATAATATATATATATATATATATATATATTAGGGTGCCAATAGCGCATATGGTTAAATTTAAAACTTGATATTTTTTAACGGCCCTTGGTGGGATACTGTGCAGTAATGAGAAAACCTCTCATGCAAAATTTGAAGCGAATCGGTTTATATTTAGAGGTGGCGCAAGTGAATTGAAACCTGTACTGTGTCTTCCCCTCGCGAATGACATAAACCGAAGTCTGAAAGGCTAGGGTTCTAAATCACCCATTTTTCCTCTCAGAATGGCTCGTTCACGCGCAGCTACGACTGTTTGGCTGGTGGGGCAGCCAAACCGCGACCCCATCCTCGGAGCCAAACTCCCCTCTCGTGGCGACGTGCTCAAGCGGGTTTTCTACTTCCACAAAGTGGAAAAGAAAACCGTCGCCACCAGCGCCGCGGCCGCTGTCCAAGAGGTGCTAAAGTTCTGGGAGACCGCGAGGATCCCAACGATGACGGCAAAAAGCGCCGTTCGCAAGGTGGAGGTCTTGTTCAAGGACTGGAAGGCGCTCGTGAAGAGCAAGGGAAGAGCGACGAACAAGACGAAGGAGGAAGAGTTTCAAGAGGCCCTCTGCGACCTCTTCGACGTCGCCCACGCCGACGCGATGACCCTGATGCCGATCCCGGCTGATCGCGAGTTCCTAGCGGCGCAACGCGAGAAGGGTCGCCGAGGGATCATGCAGGGAGCTGACAAGGTGCTGGAGCGCCGAGTTCAGCGCCGGGAGATGACAGTGGCGGCAGAGAAGCGATCACGAGAAGCCTCGACGTCGCAGCTGGACGAACGCGCGGTGCTCGCGTCCTCCTCCTCCTCGGTTGAGTCCAGTCCAGCACGCGGCGGGGCGGCTGCTACCGCTGAGCCGACCGGTGCAAGCCCTCCGAAGCGACGAGCGCGTGGGTCACAGGTCGTGCTCTCCCAGGAGCTAGCGAGCGCCCTCGACCGGACTGGCGTGAGCGACCGCAAAGCGCTCCGCATCGTCGCGGCGACCGCCAGTAGCCTCGGCTACGATCATCAGGAGCTGATCATGAATGCCGAGAGCATCCGGCAGGCTCGCGCCGGCTACCGGTCCCAACTGGCCGCGGAAGTCAGGACAACCTTCGCCCCTGACACGCCTCTTACCGTTCACTGGGACGGGAGGATCCTGCCGGATTGCGACGGTACGCGGGTGGATCGGCTGGCTATCCTCGTCTCCGGCGACGGCGTCCAGAAGCTCATCGGCATTCCCAAGCTGGCAAGTGGGACTGGAGAGGCGACGGCGATCGCCGTGGCTGAAGCGCTCGACGACTGGGGGCTCGCAGAGCGTGTGGTGGCTATGTCGTTCGATGCGACCGCCGCCGACACTGGAGCCCTCGCCGGTGCCTGCACCCTGCTGGAGCAGAAGCTTGGTCGGCGTCTGCTAAGCCTCGCCTGCCGGCACCATGTAAACGAGCTGGTGCTGGAGAAGGCGTTCTCTATCTGCATGGGGCCGTCGTCGGGTCCTGACATCGGCGTCTTCAACCGATTCAAGGAACGGTGGGCTTTCATCGACCAGAGCCAGCCGGAGCCGCCAACGCCCGACGAGCTGCCGCCCACCCTCCTGAACAAGCGGGACACACTTCTGCAGGAGTGGACCGCGCTGTTCAACACCAGCCACCCGCGGGACGACTACAAGGAGATGCTGGAGCTCTTCATCGTCCTGCTGGGTGGCGATGGCGACGTCCCGAAGGTGAAGTTCCGGCGACCGGGCGCCATGCACCGCGCGCGCTGGATGGCGCGTGCCATCTACGCTGCGAAGATTACGCTGTTCGCCGCCCACCTGGGGAGCTCTGCTCGCCGCGCGAGCTGTCCAGCCTCCGCCGGTTCACCTTCTTCGTCGCTGAGGTCTACGTGACCCGCTGGTTCGAGGCGCCCGTGGCCGCCTTCGCGCCGGCGAATGACTTGAAACTGGCCGCCGACCTCCGCGACTTCCACGACGCTGAGATCGGCAAGGCGTGCGTGAAGACCTTCTCCCGGCACTTCTGGTACCTGAGCGAGCCACTGGTCGCCATGGCTCTCTTCGACCACCGCTTGCCAACCGCCGAGAAGAAGGCGCTGGCGGAAGCGATGCAGCGGGAAGAAGGATCCGAGGAACCGCCGAAGCGCATCACCGTCTCCGACGCCCGCCTCGCCTCGTCCACGCTAGCGTTGTTCGGAAGCCAGGCGTCCGGCGCCCTCCTCGACGCCGTCGGAGCGGAGAGGGCGTTCCTCTCGAAGGAGCCGGAGGAGTGGCCGAGTGACACGGGGTTCGTCGCGGCGTCTCGGCGCGTCGCGAGCCTACACGTCACCAACGACACGGCGGAGCGAGGGGTGGCGCTGATCCAGTCCTTCAACCTCAGCCTGACGAAGAACGAGGATCAGCTCCAATTCCTCTTGCAGGTCGTCGAGAGGCACTGTCGACAACAGCCAGGAACATCGAAGGCTTCCCTTCCCCGGCCAAGTGGACGACGAGTGGCTTGGGCAACCATGATACCCCAGCCCCTAGAGGGGCTAATACTCGCTTTGAAGAGCGAGGGGGACCAGCAGCCCAGCTGGAGGAAGGGGAGGTCTCAAAAGGCTTCAATATTGCCAACAAACACCCCAGAGACGATGCCCTTCCTTATAGTCCTTATCGGAGTCTATAGGGGGAATCAATCGACTTGCGTCACCTCTAAATATACTTCGATTGCGCTCAAATTTTACACACGTTGTTTTCTCACCACCCCACAGTATTCCACTAAGGGCCGTTAAAAAATCCAACTTTCGTTTTTTATTGGCACCCTAATATATATATATATATATATATATATATATATATATATCCCTCCATCCCTCTGAATCCCTAAATTCCATCTCTCTCATTACCACTATCTCCATCGCTATGTTTATCTCTCCCATTAGGCTCCATGAGCACGAGGCGGTGCTCGAGAACACACGAGGCGACGCCCGCCCGTCTCGCCGGCCACCTACGGACGATGCGCAGCGTGGTGGCGTTGCCGTACACGTCGATGAGCGCCCACAGCGGCCTGCTGGTGTCGACGCCCGAGATGAACACGCCGCGGTCCACGCCGTTCAGGCCCAGGTGCATGTCACCGCCGGCCGTCACGTGGAAGAACAGCTCGCCGCCCGGCTCGGCGAACCGGTCTGACATGGCCTTGGCCCAGAAGCCCGGCCGGCACGTCAGGTCTGTCGAGAGAGGCGGTCGGGTCGGGGATGTGCCGGGCGTCGGAGTCGGAGGTGCAGACTCCGACAGTGGTGCGCCGGTCGCATGGCGGCAGGTGAATGGTGGCCGTGTCCGGAGCAGACGCGGGAACGAAGCTGGGCTGTTGGCTCCGAAGCCCAAGTGAAAGATAGAAATTACAATACCACGAAGTTGAAGCCAAAGCCAGCGGTAAAAAAAATGTAACTAACCATAAACCAAAGCTAACAGGGAAAAAGTCCCACAGTCAATGTCAAACTATGTAGCTTCATGAAGCCGAAGCCATTGATCTCTAACCAAGTGAAGGAGACCAAAGCCAACCCTTTTAATCGTGCAAAACCAAAGCCGAATCCAATATTCTTGAATTGGGGACGAGTGATCTAGGGGTAAGATGGTCGTCTCACAATCGAAAGGTTGTGGGTTCGAGTCTCACCTGTCGCTACTCTTCGCCCGCGACCAATCGGCGTGAGAGATTGGTGACGCTACATGACTCAACGGTCGACGTGTCGTAAAACCAATAACCAACCAACCAATATTCTTGAATTGAGAATTGATGGCGACATTTAGAATACCTCAGAGAAAAGCGTTTTGCTCAGTTATTTTAAGCAACTTATACTTGGGATAGGGGAAGCTCACTGGTAGCTGCAGGGCCAGCTGCCAGGTATAGAATACTACAATGCTCAGAAAATTGGAAGCGAGTGTTCACCATGGGGGAGTGATCTGGCCGAGGGTGGGTGAACAAACCCACACCATTTCCTGTTGCTTCAAATGCGACTTGGTGAGAACACACGAAGTCGGCATTAAGGCTTCGAAGCTGAAGCAAAATATGGTAACAAACTGAAGCTGGCTGACATGAAGCCGAAGCCAATGCCGACAAAATCTGGTTTCGCGAAGCCGAAGCCAGCTTAATCCCCCATGCCTGAGATGGAGAGTCGATATGAAAGTGAACATTCAGAAATACCGTCTTAGGAAATGGATATACCATATACATACCACATATTAAAATATTTACCTAAATTCCCCCATGAGCATTCCAAGTGAAGGACAGCAGTGAAGGAATGACAACGAAACATCACCCATGCAGTTGACGTTGCAGGCATGCACATGCTCAAGGTTGCTCTTTTAATTACATGCGTAGTAACTCCACCGGCTACAACACATGGCACCTTCAGTCACTCACCAGGGCAGGAATACTTTGGCAGACCGTTGATGTGCAGTCGAGGGTCTATAGAAGTGAAGCCGAGCCGCACCACACCGCTCCACTGGTCTGAGACTTGCACTAGTCGCACTACAATCTGAATCAGACACAACAGTCAGCACTACATGAGCCACACACCAGTCAGCACTACATGAGCCACACACCAGTCAGCACTACATGAGCCACACACCAGTCAGCACCACATGAGCCACACACCAGTCAGCACTACATGAGCCACACACCAGTCAGCACTACATGAGCCACACACCAGTCAGCACCACACGAGCCACACACCAGTCAGCCACACACCAGTCAGCACTACATGAGCCACACACCAGTCAGCACTACATGAAGCCACACACCAGTCAGCACCACACGAGCCACACACCAGTCAGCACCACATGAGCCACACACCAGTCAGCACTATATGAGCCACACCAGTCAGCACTACATGAGCCACACATCAGTCAGCACTACATGAGCCACACACCAGTCAGCACCACATGAGCCACACACCAGTCAGCACTACATGAGCCACACACCAGTCAGCGCCACATACCAGTCAGCACTACATGAGCCACACACCAGTCAGCACTACATGAACCACACACCAGTCAGCACCACATGAGCCACACACCAGTCAGCACCACTACATGAGCCACACACCAGTCAGCACACATGAGCCAAGCACACACACCAGTCAGCACTATGAGCCACACCAGTCAGCACTACATGAGCCACACATCAGTCAGCACTACATGAGCCACACACTAGTCAGCGCCACATGAGCCACAACCAGCACCACATGAGCCACACACCAGTCAGCACTACATGAGCCACACACCAGTCAGCACTACATGAGCCACACACCAGTCAGCACTACATGAGCCACACACCAGTCAGCACTACATGAGCCACACACCAGTCAGCACTACATGAGCCACACACCAGTCAGCACTACATGAGCCAACACACCAGTCAGCACCACATGAGCCACACCAGTCAGCACTACATGAGCCACACACCAGTCAGCAAGACCACACCAGTCAGCACTACATGAGCCACACACCAGTCAGCACTACATGAGCCACACCAGTCAGCACTGCATGAGCCACACACCAGTCAGCACCACATGAGCTACACCAGTCAGCACCACATAAGCCACACACCAGTCAGCACCACATGAGCCACACACCAGTCAGCACCACATGAGCCACACACCAGTCAGCACCACATGAGCCACACACCAGTCAGCACCACATGAGCCACACACCAGTCAGCAGCCACACACCAGTCAGCACTGCATGAGCCACACATCAGACAGCGCCACATGAGCCACATGATTGTTGACAACACTCAATTGAGCATGATAAATAGGAAGCTGTCCGTGGACGCCAACAGTATAGTTATCTGAAAAACTATATTAAAATCATGAGACAATATTCTTACAATGGCGTAACCGGGCACTGAGGTGAGCATGGGAGGAACTCACCTCATATGAGTGAACAATATTTTATGGATTGGTGCAGCATTTCGATAGCTAAAATAATCGATGCGTCTGAATACACCTGGTGCCATTCAAAGGCATCATGGGAAATGTGTGCCCCAAAATATGTATCATGGGCGGTGCCATGTAGTGAAGCAGGGAGGCTGCACAATTTAGAACGATGGGCCGGAGATTTTGTACAGGTAGGTAGAAATCGGTGCATATCTTACAATACATAGTGTTGCAAATCGACCAAAATAGTGTGGAATTACAAGAAAGAAAGGTCCGAACGTTTCAGGATTCAGTCTCTGGTGATATGGAAGCATGGCATGGACTTTACATACCTAAAAATCCGTCCCCGTAGGCGGCCATGGACAACCCCTGGAACCGTCCTTACGACAAAAAGTTAATTTTGTTCGTCATAGACAATGTTGAACATGTTCACTCCGAAATATCGCTCGGAGACATGGGACACATTATATGAATATGGAGCTATGATAGGGACTTCACACGCCACCGAAAATTGTCCTGGAGCCGCCTCTGGGCAAGCAAAAATGTTTTTGTTTTTTTAAATCACAAACTGCGCGCAGAAAATAGGTAATAACGATGCGAAAATTCCATCAGCCCTCCTCTAGTGACATGGAGCTATGGCGTGGACATTCCATGCCTGCCAAAATCCATCCCTGGAGGCGCCCATGGACAAAGAAAACATTTGCAAATGGGATAAAATGGCAAGAAATGGCAATATGTGTGTAATGAATATTTAGGAAAAGTCTCAATACCCAAGCTTTTTGGTTAGAGGACAGCATTATACAAAAAAACTACCGGGGTGGCCAATTCGGCCCCCCTCAACAGGACTAGGGTTTTTAAAAAATGGCTTGCGTGGCATGCACACTGGACTCCCCATCCTCGATAACAAGCAATATAGACAACATTTCCAATGGAGAAGGATAGACGAGAAGAGGGCATCGGACGTCTGCACCATCCCAGCGTGCTGCAAGTGCACGTGCAAAGTACTATCGAACACAACACAGCCAACTGCGTATGGTCGATGCGCCCTAAAGCCCAAATAACTAACAGCCAACTGCAGCACAAGTACCGCCCAGGTGCGTCATCCAAGCCACGCGGCCTCACCCGCTCGCCGATGGCCACCGGCCGACTGCTGAACACGATGCCGTGGCAGTAGGAGCGCACGCGGTGCGCGCACCGGCCGTCCTCCGACAGCCGGATGTTCTCGCCGTGCACCGGGTGGAAGACCAGCGGCGGCGCGTTGTTGGTAGCCACCGTTCGGCTGCAGGACGCTGCCGACAGCGCCACAGTCGCTCATACCCGCACTGTGCGGCGCAGGCGTACTGGCTGCCGGTTGGCTGACGGCCGTGTACGGCACAGTGCACAACAATGAACGACATTGCATGGAAAAACAAAGCTGCAATTTCAGTTCTCAGGTCCCATACCAAATACATAACTGCCATTCCTAATTCACTCGGACTTTGGCATGCCACAGCGCTTTGTTAGTTAGTTATTTGGGCTTTAGGGCGCTTCGACCAGTTTCGCCAGTTTTGCCACAGCGCTTTAGACATTCAAAATTCGACACTCTTAAATATGATAATGCAGGTTAACAAATGCCTTAGACATGGGAAAATAATGTAGGGTGATATGTATTGTATGTCAACACAAACTTTTCTGGTGGCAACACGAAGACAACCTTCCTACAAGAGTGCGTCAGTGTGTACAATTGGAAACTAAAATGAGTGGTTATTTGTGTTTTACGACACGTCGACCGTTGAGTCATATAGCGTCGCCAATCTCTCACGCCGATTGGTCGCGGGCGAAGAGTAGCGACAGGTGAGATTCGAACCCACAATCTTTCGATTGCGAGACGAGCATCTTACCCCTAGACCACTCGTCCCCAACTAAAATGAGTTGAGTGACGAATGAGTGAGCAAGTGAGGTAAAATGAGTGAGGAAAGCAAGACCTGAAGCACTATAATAAACTATCAAGCTTCCAAATGTGATGGTGGGATCGGACCAAGCCGGGTTGGATGGCTGGTATGAACATTTTGCATAGCTTTCATAACATACGACTGGCTTTGATCCAACCGCATTAGCTTCTTCATTATTTTCTTCATTTGCTTTCACTTTTCAAAATATGTCAGATTCCTACAAAGTGTTGCTTAGCAATTGCTTCATACAACAAAAACAATGTGAACACGCCGAAATTGTACAGCACTGGTTGCCAATGAACATTGAATGTAAATGTGTTGCTTCTATTGGCATTGACATGCACCACCATGTGAAATGGCCATTAATTACCGGTCATTTAACTAAAAAGTGGATTGTGGGAGCAAGGGGCAGATCACAGTCATGTATGGTCACGCAGTCATAAAAGCCCAGAAAGATAATACAGTCTGAACCTTCTCACTAATTAGGCCGATTGTGATACTTATGATCTGTTATGATGCAGTTGACTGCTAGACTACATGGCTTTTGGGCAAGTTAGTTATCTGGGCTTTTGGGCGTAGACCACATGGCGTCGCCAACTTCTCATCCCGGTTGGTCACCGGTGGACTCGATAACTGCGTCATTGTCAGAAACCACGATCTTGCGATCGACATTAGAACACCCTACCGATCGAGCTACCACAACTCGCGTGATGATTCCTGACGCTCAGAGGGAAGTGATGGAATTCACATGAAATAGATTAAGACATTTTTCCTAGGCAAACAACATGTCCCCATGTTGTTGCCTCTTATAAATTATAGTATGCAAAGGGGCTAATTTATTTTTAAGTTGTAAGTTTGTAATGCCAAGGACATGCTACAACATCTTGCATGGTATCCTATCACTGTGTTTTACTTCTAATCTGAACTTAGACACTGAGAAGCAAATGAATCCCTCTCTCTGTCTTCAGTGCATGTGCACATGGATGTACTAGGCTATGTACATATCTGCATGGGAACATGAATGTATAGGTATATACTCCCACAGCCAGGTAGTATACAGTGATTATATCTCATTGCCATAAACAAGGTGAATAACATTATGACACAAGAATACTTACATTTTACTTCAAGTGAAGAGCATGAAGAAGATGAGTGGCCCATTTTGAGATTGAATACAGTGAAGACTAACTCATAAAATACCTGTCTGGAGCATCCTGAAAAACATACATATTATGTAACACATAGAATGATGAATGAAATAAATATAATTAGAATGATTAGCTATAAATATAACAGTATAATGGACAAGTTTCATGTCGGGACAAACCGTATTTTTTTCAAGTTTCACTACTGATTTTTAATTCTAAAGACGATTGTGGCATGCATTTATTTTTTAAAAGTCCTTAAAGAGCTTAAATAATCATAAAATCACTTCAGAATGCCTCGCTTTGTGATTGGTCAACACATCTGTGACGTCACGTATGTCGAGGGTAGCGAAGGTCTACCGCCGGCCATTCGATTTTACGCATAGGACGCTACCAAGATTGGATTAATCGTGACTGTTTTAGCTTAAATGGCATCCGACCGTCGGGTGACTTAGTTGTCCCGGCAGGTTGTTCGGGCTCTTGTCAAAATGCACCTATCTCGGTATATCAGTGTGCCTCCAGAGCACTTCTATATCGTTGGTCTATTAGCCAATATGATTAAATATGTAAACAGAGGTCAGGCTTGACAGCGGAATATTTAGTGTCTGGCAATAATGCGCATAAGATTAGACATGCCGAGTCACCTGCTCGCCGATCTGTTCGGTGTGAGCACTGGTTGCGTATTCAGGCTGCTAATCTACTCACCCCCTCCTGATGCAAATCCTAAGTACACCACTGGGGCAGGAGTGTTGTTTTATATACTTTTGAGGGGCGGGTGCCCCCTCAATGTTGGCTTTGCCTCCCTCAGTAATTTCAACTTATAGCATGGGACCCTATGGAGTGTGCCCCAATCCAATTTTTGCCTGCCCATTGCCTTCATGCATTGCGCCCTCACCCCAAACAATTTTCAGAAATCAACACCTATGCCCTGTGCATCAGCAATGGGCTGGTGCCAAAACGTTGAATCCCCTACAAGCCAGTGAGCTATATCTGTCAATGCTGGAGGATAATATTCTGAATGACAAAAGTCCATGATACAGCTATTTGTTTCTGCTAGTGTCACAAGGCAATTTTTTGGAAGTCTAGCAGATTAAGGGTCTGCTTCCATGATTTCTTTCAATAAGAGCTTAGAGCAGCTTTGAGCAGTATGAAGCTTCTTCAATCAGTACAGATGAGCACCAGAGCATCACTTGAGCAGTTTGAAGCATAAATCAGCTGTTTGGGCCTAGTTTATGGTTATGCATTAGTGCAGGTGGAGGGTTGGACTTTTTCACTAGAATCCTGGACTTGGAGAGTACATTTTATGAGTATTTGAATTCAGAGAGTACTTTTTGGTTGTTTCTGAAATTAAAACCCCATTTGTACTCTACAACCATCTTTGGGCATGCAGCAAATAGCCATAATCTCACAGTTACTTTCAGGCAATTGCACTCAATACTCAGGCAAAAAGTGGATAATTTCTGGAGAGGATAATGCTTTTGATAGCAAGCACCCAGTATCAGGCCATGTTTCCAGCCTGAGACAGGTGCTATATTTATGTTCATAATTATATGCTTGTGTCTATGTGTGTGTGTGTGCTATATGTATGCTTGTGTTTACTTCATGTATGCTTGTGTTCATTTTATTCCTTATTATAAGGGGCAGTTAATATTAAATTATCATTTCATATAACAGAATCAGTTTCTTACCACCAGAATGGAATGGAACATAGTTTCCATCCCAACTTTTGCTTTGGGACACTGACTTGTATCTATGCACTTTAAGCTGAACAAAATACTATGCTATATAATAAGAATAGGAGCTTCCAAAAAAAGCAAGTTCACTCATGCACAAAATGAACACTAAACCATGAAGAACAATGAAACAGTGATCAAAGCACTTCTCTCATGAGTCTCACACATAATTCAGAGACTCTTCAAATGCACAGTCATCAAAACATGGCTATTTTAGGCTGGCAGTGTCTTGTAAGTGTGTAATCAGTACCACATTTGTGCTACACCAAACTTTTCCAAGCCACCCCTGCTCTCAGCCAGAGCAAGTTTGAGCAGATTTTAGTTGCTCTGCTTTCAGCCAGAGTAAGTTGGAACATATTTGAATTACTCCTTGCATTCCTTGTGATGTTGTTAACATTAACGGCAGCTCTAACAATGGCACCTAGATTTGATGACATCATGGCCAAAAAGTTTGTTTGGAATGATTCTGGTTTTCTGGTTATGTTAGGTTAGATTATATTATGCTATAATATAGGTATAATTGGAGTTCAAGGTAAATTTATATTCTTTGGATATTGTTTAAACACACGGTATTTTAACGTAAAAATGACGATGCGACCACTAATTTTCTCCGCAAATGATTATTTCTCAGTTGGCAAAGAAATAAACAATAAAAATATTCACTCTACAAATATAGCACATCGCGTATAATTATCCGTACCTGGTGTGTCATAGATGTGATAAAGAAGAAGTTCAACACTCATACAGCCGATTTAACACTTTTTGACATCGAAAACCTTATGTTTCTGCCTTAATTCGACATCTATTTCTGAGAATTCATACTCCCAATCCAATGCGTCCACAATGCGACCAAGGCCGGAAATTCCTTGCGATGCTGTAATCGTTAAGGGCAGTGCCGTCCAACACATCCTAGAAGGTTTAGTATGCATATTTACTAAGAGGGGAAGTGTGTTTAGTAAGAATATTTACTAAATTTATCAAAGTTTAGTAGGTATTGTTACTAAAGTTGCCTATACAATGTTGCAAACATTTGATGATGTCATGGCCGAAAAACTTGCTTTGGAGGATTATGGTTTTCTGGTTAGGTTAGGTTAGATTATATTATACTATGATACATATATATTATGCTACATTATCTTAGTCTAGGTTAGGTTAGGTTACTTGTGCCTATTACATCATCAACTGTATCGACCACCATTGACTTAAAAGTAATCATTTGCAGTGAAAATAAGTGATCGCATCGTCTTCATCACGTCAGAAAGCATACTATTACATTAAAAAATTCCAAAAAATATAAATTTACCTTGGTCTCCAAATTTACCATATATTTTATATATTGTGCTATGTTATCTTAGTCTAGGTTAGGCTGTTATATTTTTTTCCATGATATATATATTCAAATATCATTTTTCAATTTTTGACTGAGTCAGTAGACAAACCAGATGCAGCCATGCACAAGAAACACCGCTTATCAGTGTAAGCTAAGCTTCACAGTGTACAGGTTGCACTCCAGCATCTCACATAATTATTAAGCTTTCTTTTGTGGATAGTCACTCAAGTTTATGATTTTTTTCCAAAAACGTGGTGTCGTTCCCAGTGAGGCTATTCGCTCAAATTGTTCCAAGGTCTGCAAGTATTTGTTTTTAGGAATTCCACTGCCACAAGATTCATAATATCCTTCTTGAAGCATTGCAGCTTTATAGGCAGGAGTCCGAACACCATGCTGGTCAGTCCAACACCATCGAGGTCAAAACAGATGAGCCACAGCCCAGACGATCCCATCAAGGTAGGTATGTAAATGTTTGCAGCATTAACTCATGAAGTACAGTTTATATCATACCTATCACATTTTCGTCTGTATCTGGTCCATGATGTCAATTGTGTCTGAGACTTCTCCTGCTGTGGAGGTGGCAGGGATATCTGTAGAGAGAAGTGCTCCTAGTGAACAGAAGATTTCTAGTTGTAGCTCACAGGGGCAGTGGTTTAATGTCAGGGGGTGGAGGATTTGGAGGTGCGAGCCTAAGAAAGGGGGCAGTGAATGGCAGGTGGTAGGAGTGGGAGTAAACCTCGCAAAGCAGCTCAACAGGCAGGCATAGCAACTTCAAATAGGTTTCAGGCTTTGGAGGACTGCCCCCAGGATAATAGCAAGGAGACTGTGCTGGTGGTATGAGACTCGTGTGCGGCATTTAGATAGAGTTTTCTGTAAAGATAGGGGAGGCAGGAGGTGCATCACCAGGCCTGGTGCCAAGGTTAGAGACCTGGTCCTAGTGGTGGCACAGGCCACCAGTGAGGACCAGTTTAGTACAGTTATAGTGCAGGTAGGAGTGAACAGCGTTGGTCCTGCTAGGAGTGAGGAGCTGCTGCAGGACTACAGGGCCCTTCTAGCCACCCTGAAGCAGAGCAAAAGCAGAGTTATTGTGACGGCTATTCTGCCCAGGGCTGAAGTCTCCCCTGAGTGGAGCTCTAGGGCACTGGCAGCCAATGCCAGGGTGGGTAGGCTCTGCAATGAGTTAGGTTTGACCTTTGTTGACAAGTGGTGCAGGTTTTATGGTTCATGGGACCTCTATCAAAGGGATGGTCTGCACTTCTCCGAGAAGGGGGTGGAAGTGTTAAGTAAAGTGTATGAACATGTCCTTCAGGGAAACTAGATAATGGGGTGGGGAGGGAAGAAGTGGCATTACCATCTCATGAATATGCCAATAGTGACAGCATAGGCAATAGAACCTCACAGTCAGCAAATAGGGATGGCAGTAGATCAAGGGGGCAGAGTGGTAGCTCATCCAGAGATGATAGAGCTACTCAGCATGAAAAAACCAAAGATGGTTACGGAACGTTTCTTAAGTGTATGATGCTTAATGCTCAGAGTATTTTATCCAAATTTGACGAGTTCAAGTGTTATGTTGCTGATGAGGAACCAGATTCTGTTTGCATTACTGAGGCATGGGTCAGTGAGGGGTATTTTGGGGATAACTTGCAGGACTATGAGATCCAGGGATACAATATGTTTTCATGCAATAGGGGTCCAGCAGTGAAAGGGGGTGGTGCAATGCTCTATGTGAATAGCTTATTCAGTTCTCAAAAGTAGCAGATGGGGTAAAAAATGTGTCTGTGGAGTCCATTTGGCTTGATGTTTCCGTGGGAAAAGGCAACAGCAATAAACTGAGAATAGGAGCTTTGTAACGATCAGGAACCTTGCCACATTCTCAGCAACTGGAGCTTGATAAGGTGATTTGTGAGGAAATCAGTAGAAACTTTCAGAGGAAATGCCTTATTCTTGGTGACTTTAATCTAAAAGGATATGAAAATGTTGGTGTTGGCTCCCCAGCATGTAAACTGTTTAGGAAATGCCTTGAAGAGGACCTGTTCTTATACCAGTTTGTAACAGAACCAACTAGGCAGGGCTCATTCTTGGACCTTGCCTTCTCGGATTTAAGTGATTTAGTTCAAGACTTGACTGTTGGAGAAACTCTGGGAAGAAGTGACCATAACATAGTGAGATTCAAGGCACATGTAGCAGGGACAATCAAGGATAATTTGGCAAATGTTCCAAATTTTAACATGGCAGACTTTGACTGCATGAGAGTGGCTTTAAGTGCCATCAAATTGGAAGAAGAATTCTCCGATTTAAATGCATGTGAAATGTGGGAAAAGTTCAAATCTTACTTGAGGGAAATTCAGATTAGACATGTCCTCCAAAAGCAAAGGTGCAAAAGAAGAGTGGGGAAAGCCAGCATGGCTTACACCAGATTTGACAAAAGCAATTAAGGCTAAGAAAGATGCATTTGGAGTATTTAAGGAAGCTTCAAATATAGTAAATCTAAGGTTGTATCAAAAAGCTAAAGATGCTGTGAAGCAGAAAATCAGAGCAGCAAAGCGAGCAAAAGAATTGGATTTGGCTAGGAACTGTAATGGGGACAGTAAAAAGTTCTTTAGTTTCTACAAGCTAAGTAAAGTTGCAAGCACAATTGGTCCACTGGAAGTAAATGGGATTATATTGAGTGAGGATGGTGAGATGGTTGAGGAATTGAGCAAGCAGTTTAAATCAGTGTATACATTGGAGGATGTGACTAATCTGCCAACTGTGAACCACAGCTCAGCAACAGGTGATCAGTTACATGATGTTGATTTCATTGACAGTGATGTTGTTTTGAATTATGTCAGGAAAATAAAGCCAAACAAGGCAGCAGGACCTGATGGAATTCATGCTAGGGTATTGCGGGAAGCTGAAAAAGAATTGGCAATTCCACTCAGTATAATATTTTGTAGATCAGTTTCACGAAATGAAATTCCAACCGATTGGAAAAGGGCAAATGTAGTTCCTATTTTCAAGAAAGGAGAAAGAGGGAAAGTTGAAAACTATAGGCCAGTAAGCCTCACATCACTAGTCTGCAAGGTACTTGAATCAATTATCAAGGATAAAATAGTTAGTTTTCTGGAGGGAAACAGTGATTCAACATACTTAACATGGGTTTAGAAAAGGGTGATCATGTCTCACAAATCTCTTGGCCTTTTTTAATTTTGTTACAGAACAATTTGATAAGGGAAATCAGGTTGATGTAGCATATCTTGACTTTAGCAAGGCCTTTGACAAGGTACCTCATAAACTGTTAATGATGCAGCTTCAGGCCCATGGTATTGTGGGTAACATCCTAAAATGGATAGGGTTGTGGCTTTCAGATAGACAGCAGAGAGTGATGCTAAATGGTACAAAATCATCATGGCAAAATGTTCTTAGTGGAGTCCCCCAGGGGTCAGTGCTGGGACCACTATTGTTCATTATGTTTGTAAATAACATTGAAAGTGGCCTAAGCAGTAAGGTTTTGAAATTTGCAGATGATTTGAAGGTCTTTAGGGCAATAACAGGGCACAATGAGCAGGTCTTGCTGCAGAAAGACTTAGACGAGCTTGCGAAGTGGTCCAAAAAATGGCAAATTTAATTTAATTTTGGTAAGTGCAATATCATGCATGTAGGTAGGCAGCATATCAAGGCTCCATACTTGATGGGTGGCCAAGTACTATCTGTGACTCAGCAGAAGGACTTAGGTGTTATTTTGAACACAAAATTGGGGGCATCAGAACAGACCAAAGAAGCCAGGAAGAAGGCACTAAGAATGCTTGGGGCAATAAATAGGAATGTATCATACAAAAGTGAGGAAGTCATCAGGAAGCTTTATTGTGCATATGTCACGCCACATCTGGAATATTGTGTCCAAGCTTGGTCCCCTAGTTATGAAAAAGATTGTTGGCTTTTAGAGAGAGTACAAAAGAGGGCAACAAAAATGGTGAATGGTATGGGCAACCTGCATGAGGAAAGATTGAAGAAATTGAATATGTTTTCACTTAGATATAGAAGGCTGAGAGGAGATCTCATCGAGGTCTTTAAATTTGTTCATGGTCAGGAACAGGGTTATCTCAGGGAACTGTTTGAATTTAACAGAAATGATGCAATTAGAGGTCATCAATTCAAAATTAAAGTTAATCACAGCAGGACAAGGTTAAGACAGTCCTTCTTCACCAACAGGGTAGTAGAACACTGGAACCAGCTGCCAGAAACCAAACAGCTGTCAGTAGCAACACACTGAACATCTTTAAGAACAGCCTAGACAATCATTATAAGAATAGGGGGCTTGTTTTTCTGTATTCCAGGGAGAGTTGATCAACACATTTGGTGGACAACTGGTTCAGTGTACAGAGTGCAACCAAGAAGGGCCCTTGTGGCTCATAGCTGCACTGATCTTTTATGTCTTTATGTCTTTTATCGACTAACATTGGCTTAAAAGTAATCATTTGTGGAGAAAGTCAATGGTTGCATCGTCTTCACCACACCAAAAAAAAACATTTCCTTAAAAAAAAAATCCAAAGAATCAAATGTTACCATCATCTCCAAATTAATTCCCGAACCAAGCACCTTTTTATATACTTCCCAAATTCGCTAAGGGAGGGGAGGAATACCGGATAAAATGTATATCAATTAATAACCTGCACTACTTTAAATACTTATTGCAAAAAAACCTCAGACCACACAGGACAATGCAGGGACTATCCTTCCACCTTCAGCACGGGGCTTCCCAGTTCTTCTCGATATAGCGCGGCTTCCACTGACTTCCACTATCTTAGCTTCCTCTCTCAAGCTTTCCTATGTGCACCATAGGGTGACATCACAAAATCCCTCATCCTTGGTATGAACATGGGGTACGGGCCAAACCAATCCTTGTCATGCCCATTTATAGGTTTAAGATGTTTTTTTTCTTTGACAGCAAATAGTGTAAAACAATGTGAATTTACTTATCGCAAGGGCTGATTCAGGAATTTTCATCAAATGGGAAACATTTCCTCGGAGGGGTGCTACTGTGAACATCCCTGTGAAAGTCCTCCTAAAATTTGTTGAGCGAGAGAAAGGGCATAAGATGCTGAAGCCACGGGCGTCAATTTGTATCCTTTTGCGGGGGCCATGGCCCACCCAATGCTGATCTTGGCCCCCCAATGTTGATTTGGGCCCCCCCAATAACCCATGCTATTTGTATGCTGATACAAAGCTAAAGGAAAAAAAAGAAGAAAAACACTGTGTTAGGTACATAGAAAACTTAGTTGATGTTAGCCAGCACATTTTGTACTGAAAAAGAACAGATTTGGATTAGATAGTGGACTGAGTATCCAACTTTTGCTACACAATTCAAAATTATGTGCAAAAAAACCAAATAGCTAGATTTTCTGGTAAATTTTTCTTAAAAGGTGTTCTTGGAATTTGTGGATTTTTTTGCTGAATACTATGTTTATGAACGTGATTCGGAAAATGCGATCATTCATTTTTTCCGTAAATGCTTACGTCTCGGTTAATCTAAGCCATAATATCTATAATGCGCCATATATGCCACACCGCTGCTCTTTGTTGCATAATTTATCCATCACTCACCTGGCACTTCTCAGACGTGATTAAAGGGACATTCAGCACTTCACGCAGTTGATTCCACTTTTTCACATAAAAAATGCTTCATTTCCACCTCTTTGCCACATAGATGACACACCACCACTCTTCAACCACAACACCAAAAAACTAAACATACAGCACAGCTCAGAGCAGCCGGTTTCTGCTCGACTTGCCTCACAACTTCCAACAAATAGTATAAATCATAATTAAATAGGAAAACCTAACCTAACATAATACAATCTACTCTTATCTAAACTAATATAAACTCATATATTATAGTTTAAAAACAAGAGTAATATTTATCGTGACGTCATCCGTACACACGGCCTCGAGCCGTGCTCTGCTTAGTTTTTTTCAGCGTTCTAGTGGAGTAGTGTCGGCGTGTCATCAATGTGGCAGAAGCGGAAATTAAGCATTTTTGACGTGAGTGTTGAATCAACTGTGTGAAGTGTTGAATGTCCCTTTAATCACGTCTGAGAAGTGCCAGGTGAGCAATGGATAAATTATGCAACAAATAACAGCAGTGTGGCATATATGGCGCATTATAGATATTATCGCTAAGATTAACGAAGACGTAAGCATTTACTGAGAAAACGAATGATCGCATCTTCAGAATCACGTTCATAAACATAATATTCCGTTTAAAAATCCACAAATTCCCAAAACACCGCTTAAGAAAAAAATACTGATTTCCCTACACTGTGCAAGGAAAACTTACAGCATATAATGTTAAGATTTGCTGATGATGCATTTTAAACCAGATTGTCTTTTTAAAAATTGTTAAGCCACAAAACAACAATTGGATTGTCATACTGATGTTTGTACACACCACCAATGGCAAAACCACACGCATATGAGCTTAAACAGGAAAAAATCCATTCTTAATTTCCAGTCATTGTCAAACTTGCATTGTCCAGTGAAAAACAATAACAATCATGATTGAGATTGTGGATATGCAAACTATAATTATCTTCAGCAGCCCACCTATCACACCATCAGTTTGATATTTACCTAGGTAGGTAAATATCAATTGGGCATGTAGGTACCTACATGCCCAATGATAATGCATGCATGCAATACTGATATGGGGAAAAACGAGAGCCATGTGTGGGCAAATCTGCCAGCTTATGATACCATGACAGAGAAAAGTCAGCAAGAAGCTGCATGGCCACTGCATTATAATTGGTATTCCTAAAAGAATCAAAAGAAAGCTATGGTTCACATGACTTTTAAGCAAACCTTACAGTCATACAAGACCAATGCTATACAAGAAATAGCCTTGACAAGACCAATGTCTCGTACGCCGCAAAAACACCATTATTAAACGCCGCAAAAATACCATTATTTTAAAAGGTACACCAAAGTTCGACTTCAAATCTTGATGGCGTCACAGGTTTTTATTCGTATATTGCAGAAATTGGTAGTTTTGTTTTTCCCACATAATTTTGAATTGTGTAGCAAAAGTTGGATACTCAGTCCACTATCTAATCCAAATCTGTTCTTTTTCAGTACAAAATGTGCTGGTTAACATCAACTAAGTTTTCTATGTACCAAACAGTGTTTTTCTTCTTTTTTTTCCTTTAGCTTTGTATCAGCATACAAATAGCATGGGTTATTGGGGGGTTTGCATGGGTTACAAATAGCATGGGTTATTGGGGTTTATGTTTCAATTTCACTGCACATGGGTGGGTGAGTGATTTTTTTATGGCGTACCGGACCACAGAGGTCATTTGCGCCACCTTTGAAGCGAGTACGTTACATGTCTGACTATAAAAGCGGGTGTTTGCGATCAAGGTGCAGGCATGTGGACGTTTACATAAAGGGAATTTTACGTTATAGTTTGTGTGATATTTTAGGCGCTGAAGGCGAGGCTAGGATGGGGACATCCCCTAATGTCTAGATGGCAGGGACGTCGATTTGTATCCTTTTGTAGGGGCCAGGGCCCCAACAATGTTGATCTTGGCCCCCCCCCCCAATGTTGATTTGCCCCCCCCCCGATAACATTGCTATTTTTATGCTGATAAAAAAGTTTAAGGAAAAAATAAGAAAAACACCATGCTAGGTACATAGAAAATGTAGTTGATGTTAACCAGCACATTTTATAATGAAAAAGAAGAGATTTGGGTTCGATAGTGGACTGACTCTCCACCTTTTGCTACAAAATTCAAAATGGTGTGCACAAAAACCAATTGTCATTGTCAAACTTGCATACAATCCAGTCCCGTGAACAACAATCAGTTATCATTGAGAGTATGGACATACAAACTATAATTAACTTCAACAGCCCACTCATCACACTATCAGCTTGGTATTTACCTGGTACCTAGGCACCTAGGTACATGCTGCGGAAAGACTTATAAGAGCCTGTGAAGTGGTCCAAAAAATGGGGGATGACATTAAATTTTGATAAGTGCAAAATCATGCATGTATGCAGGGGCGTCGATTTGTATCCTTTTGTGGGGGCTATGGCCCCACCAATGTTGATATTGCCCCCCCCCCCAATGTTGATTTGGGCCCCCCCCCCCCAATAACCTATGCTATTTTATGCTGATAAGAAAGCTAAAGGAAAAAAATGAAAAACACCATGCTAAGTAGAAACATGGATGTTATCCAGCACATTTTGTACTGAATAGAAACAGATTTGGATTAGATAGTGGACTGACTCTCCACCTTCTGCTGAAAAATGTAAAATTGTGTGCAAAAACAAACAAAATAGCTGGAATTCCCTCCACTGTGGAAGTACAGCTTACATCTTTCTGGGTTGGTTGGTTGGTTATTTGGGTTTACGGCCGCATTGACTGCGTTGGTCATACAGCGCCCATACAACTTTTCTTGTTCCCACCTTAGAGCACAATAATACCGAAAAGTTTCCGAAAAAAATTTACAACGATGTTCACAAAAAAATATAATTTTTTATTCAAAATCAGCTTAGCTTAGGTTAGGCTGGGTTAGGTTACTTTTTTAAGGTTGAGAATTTTCAGAAAATAAATTAAGTGACATTTTAATTTAGTTTAATTTTTTGTTCTCAAAAGATAGGTTAGGGTAGGCTAGGTTAGAGTTTGTTGCATTAAAAAAAAACATTTATGTTTATGCTATGTTACCGAACTCAAAGCCTTTTTGGCATTATTTTGCTCACAACCTGAAAAGTAAGCACAGAAAATATGTGGGTCCAATCATCTTAGTCACCTTCATAAACATGGTATTCTGCATATTTTTGTTTTGTTTTAAAGGAAAAAAGAACACCTTAGATTGGAAGGTTACCAAATAATTTGCAATTTTTGGGGAAACTTTTTTGGATTTAAAAAAAGTTTTCCAACTTCAAAAGCCTAAACTAACCAAACATAACCAAACCTAACCCATTTGCTTGCTATATGGAGGCAAATGTGTGTAAAAACTTGTCTTGTTACCACCTTAAAGCACAATAATACCGATTTGGCTAGGTTAGGCTTGCTTAGTTGTTTACCTTGGAAAAATTGTTCAATCATTTTCAAAAATAAAACAAAATCGGAAATTTTCCTTCAAAAGCAGCTGACATAAGCGGGTAAGTTGGGTTCGGTTGTTCAATTTATTAAATTTTCCGAATATATATTGCTTAATTTTTGTTCCTTTTTTTTCTTCTCCAAAGCAGGGGCGTCGATTTGTATCGATAGACACGGGCGCGCATTAAATGTCACAAATCGTGATGGGCGTTCCTCAGAACATCCAAAATCGTAACATCCAAAGAAAAAAATTCCAGTTACAGAAATTCCAGCGCCTAAAGTCTAAATTTGAGGTTACAGTGACAAATGTGACGGAGGTAGGACATTTGTGGTGCAATTGCGCGCAGTGTTTAATACGGAGGCCAATCTCATGTGACGTCGTACAGATTCGTTTTTTGCACTTCGCACATTCTGATGTATCTGCGGATTGGTGTGATTTTCAGTAGTGAATAAATAGCTTGCTGATATTTAATTCCCAAAGGAACAGTGGTTGAAGAAGTTGGCAGGTAAGCTTGAAAAAGTCCAGTCCATGCTTTTTTCTGATTTGTGCTCAGGGTTTCCATGTTAATATTACATAACTACCACGTTTGTCTTCAAGAAGAGCTGTTTTTAGTTTACTTTTATTAATATATTCATTCCACTGCTCTTAGTGCCCTTTCTGCCCAGGATTGGGGCACCTAGTGTTGCATTTCCGTCCAGGGGTTGGCACACCTTTTGGTAAATTTACAGCTTAAGGTAATTTCTGCTTAATTATTTTTCCATGCAATGTTTAGGAATGTGATGAACATGATGTTACTGCTCATTTTGGTAAATTTGTGTTTTAAGGTGTTTTATGAATTCGTGGAATGTATCATTTCAATGCAATGTTTATGAATGTGACTCAGATGATGGGACCACTCATTTTCTATACAAATGCCTACACTTCAGGTTGTGAGCAAAATAACACCAACAAAAAGCTTTGAATTAGGTGACATAGGGTAAAGTATTTTTTTTTTAAATAAAAAATATGCAACATAACCTAACCTAACCTAGCTTAACCTCCCCTTGGAGAAAAACAAAACCAAAACATCAGGTTGTAAAAATTTCAAGCAATGTATTCTTTTAGAATTAAAAAATGTAACCAAACTTAACCTAATCTAACATAAGCTGCTTTTAAAGAAAAAATATATATTTCTTTCAAATTTTGGAACAATTTTTGCAAAAATGTCGAACTTAAAACACTTAAACTAATCTAACATCACCAAACATAGCCCATTTGTTTGCTTTATGGAGGCAAATGTGTAATAACTTGCCTTGTTACCACCTTAAAGCACAATAATTCTTGTTAGATTAGGTTGGGTTAGGTTTTTTCATTTGTAAAATTTCAAGAAAATAAATTGCTAGATATTTTTCCAATCTTGTTTTTATAGTTGTTTTCTCCAAGGTCAGGTTAGGCTAGGTTACGTTAGGTTACGTTGAATTTTTAATGTATTTCTTTGAATTGCTACGTTACCTAACTCAAAGCCTATTTTTAATGTTATTTTGCTCACAACCTGGAAAGTAAGCATTTGCACAGAAACTGAGTAGTGCCATCAGCTTAGTGACATTCATAAACATTGCATTGTAAATTTAACTAAAATAATATTAATAAAACACATAAAAGCACAAGTTGAATGTCCTTTCCTCTGCAAATGCATGCCTTCAATTGGGAGTAAAAATAACACCAAAAAAAAGAGTGTGGAGTAAGGAAATATAGCATGCAAATAATGTTCAAGATGTATGATAACCCTACCTAACATAGTTCAACTTCCCATACAAGAAATTAATTGTTTTTAAATTAAATTTTCCGAGGCATTTTCTAAAATATTTTCAACTTAAAACACCTAACCTAAGCTAGCCTGAACCGTTTATTATTTTTTTGTAGAAAAATCATTAACAAAATTGTTTACCAACAAATGATATTTTTTTTAACTTACAACTAAGCCTAACCTAACCTGAGAAACCTAACCCCTTTGCATGCTTCATGGAGGTAAAATGTGTGTAAAACTTGTCTTGTGGTTACCTTAAACTGTGATAATACCTGGCTTTTTGGGTAATTTTTCAGCTCATGGTACTCTCTGACTTCTTTGAATTTATTTTTTAATGCAGTGTTTGTTAATGTGCTGATCATGATGTAACCGCTCATTTCCTCTGCAGATGCACACTTTTCAATTGTGAGGAAAAATAACATGGAAAAGGGGGCTTGGATTTGAGTAATATGGGAAGAAAAATAATGTTCAGATTAAAAAAAAGTAACATTACCTAACCTAACCTAGCCTAGACTTCCATGCAAGAAATTATTATTTTTATGCCCAATTCCCCCCCCCCCACAAAAAAAATTTGTTCTCAAACATTTTCAACTTAAAAAGTCTAACATAACCTGATCTTGCTTGAACCGTTTTTGAAGACTTTTTCCATTTACTAACTTACAACAAAAGCCTAGCCTAACGCAACTAGGCAAAACCTAGCTCCTTTGAATGATTCGTGGAGGTAAAATGGGTGTAAAACCTGTCTTGTGGTTACCTTAGACTGCAATAATATCTCTTTTTGTGCTACCTGGTGCACGTGATGAACCTCCATCTGCATGATGCATGAGAGCATTGCACTTATTGCTTCACAAAGAACAATAACATGTTGAAAGTACTATATTTTCAGGAATGGAATCCTGTGCTGATAACATTTTCTGAGTTATAAATTTGCAGATCAGATCTACTGGCAGATCATTTGGGTTAATAAATATGAGAAATTCATAGAAATGCATACACCGGTTTGTGGACAAGAAGTTATTCTGATGATTTCTGATGTATTGGAAAATGACAAATTTTCATGATGGAAGCAGGCAAAGTTAAAGTACTTATATCTCAATAAGTGGTCAGTTCACTAACAAGACAGCAAATTCACTCAAATAGCACTCAAAATGGCAGGCGGCCCACTCTTTTTGCAAGGTTAAAATCGATGACAGTGCTTTCTTGAATCATGTTTAAAGCACATGAAGGAAATGTATTGCTGACACTTGTTAGGAGCTGATGTGTGTAACGTTAATTAACATTTCTAATGTCCTGATGTTTGTACACAAAATATAGCCCGCTATTCTAAATAGCATGGGAAGTATGATGCCATATATCATGGCTAATTTATGGTCATACTGTTATGCAGCAGATTCCCTGCATTGTTACTTAGTTATTTGGGCTTTAGGGCACAGACCATGTTGATCACACAGCTCCCTGCATTGTTGTTAACTGATATATCAGTATGTTTGCAAATTCACTGATGAGTGAATCCATACCATTCTCACTGGGGTATAAAAGCTACATTATAACATTGCTTCAACGATGCATATAACAGAAACCCATCTCGATTGTCCTACTTACTCAGGACACCATAGAAGTCAATGAAGCCAATGAAAACCATAGAAGTCAATGAAAATGCTACTTCATCCCCTGTATTGTTAATGGAAACAAGTCTCTTGAACAATATGTTATGTCCTTCACAGCGTTGCTCCATCCACCTCCAACTCCAACCCTGACCAAACTTCAGGAGCTCATCCATCTCCAAAGCAGTCTGTTGAAGAAGGTATGTATTGCAGCATAACTACCGTGACCGGAATTGCATGGTATCCATGTTGCCTTACAATCCATCCTTGCTGATCCATGTAGCAGATGTTTGACTTTCCTCAAACTGTCTGGATAACTGGGGAGTTGAAATCGCATGTGAGTGATGAAATAGATGAACTATTCCTGGATTCTTATGTTGCATCATTGCATGGCACAGTGACATACCGAATGGGGAGGGGGAATTGTGGGCAGTTTCCTCACCCCCCCCTTCCTGATAGGTTGTGGGGCCCCCAAGAATCCGCCGAGCTTAGGAAAAAAATGCGCTATGCTCCCTAAAAATTTCACTCGGTCCACCAAAAATCGCACCGGGGCTCAGAAAAATCACATTGGGGGCCCCCAAACGTAGCGCAGGGGCCCCGATAATGACGCTGGGGCCTCAAAATTTTGCACCTGGGCCCCTGAAAATCACGTTGGGGCCGCAAACAAGTCGTGCCGGGATTCAAGAAAATCACGACGGGGGCCACAAACGGTCGGGCCGGGGCCTCCTGAAAATCACGCCGAGACTGGGGTACTAAGAATTATCACCCGGGCCCATGAAAATCACGCCAGAGGCCTGACAGGTCCCACCGGGGCTCTAAAAGTCTCGTTGAGATCAGCCAACAAATGAAGCCGGGTAAATGAAAAACAGTCCGGCCACGGAAAATCAATCTGGGATCTCAACAATAGCTCCAAAAGCCCACAAAACTTGTTGGGCCCCCACAAACGTGTCGTAGCCACCGCAAGGGATCCCAACAAGTGACGACGGGGCCCAAAAAAATCGCACTTAGACAAAAAAAAATTCACGCCGCTTCTCTTGAAAATCTAACTGGGGCCAAAACGTTGTGCCGGAGCCCCACAAGTTGCAGCTGGCTTCCCAAGTACCAATATATACCCAGAATGTCACCTTGCGGACGGAAAAATTGCGTCAAGGATCCACAAAATAAGAAGTCGTCGGACGCCGGAAAATAAACTTGTTTGGACACCGGAAAAAACGCACCGAGAGCCAGAAGAATCGTACCGGGTTCCAAAAATAGCCTGCAGGGGGCTTCAGTGGCGCAACCAGGATTTCAGTTGGGGGGGGGCAGGGTTGGAGAGCGGGCCCCCTGGCAAGCGGACCCCCTCATGTTTTTAAAAAGTCTGCGGAAAACATGCACTTACTTTTGAGCGGGCCCCTATGTTTGTAAAACTTCGCAGAAATAAAAGCACTTTTCCTTTACGTGCCCCTTCCTCCTATATAAATAATATGATATATGTATACATGCAATGTATACATGCATATTGGTTCAATGCGGGCCCCTGAATCAAAATGGGCCCCGGTTCGAGGCGGGCCCTGGTTAAAACGGGCCCCCAGATTTTCAGTTGGTTCAAAGGGCCCCTGATTCGAGCCACAGATCCGCTTCGCGGGCCCCTAGCCAGGGCTCTGAGTAGGGTGGCCCACTCCGAGCCAGGGGCCCGCTTCGCGGGCCCCCAAACAATTTCGGGGGGGGGCATGGCCCCTTGGAACCAACCCCCTGGTTGCGTTACTGGGGGGTTTATAACAATATACTTCACCACAAAAACCACAAGGAGACTACATCGAATCGACCAGAGCACCGGAAAATTAAGAATGGGTCCCGAAAGAAAATTATCCGAAGGGCCTTTCTACTCTCGATCGTGCAATCTGCGGAAAAAACACGTTGAGCAGCCGCAGTGGTGTACTAAAGGGAAAAATTCCCCTCCCTAACGTTAGGCACCAAGGAAATACTTTTACCCATCGTCATCACCGTTCAGGTCTGCTGTGCTCTGATGCTTCATCAATGCCGGTGTGTTTTAGCCTGTATCTGATCGCTGAAGTATTTTTATTTAAGCCGGTGTGTTTGTTGGTGTGTGGAGTGAGGAGGAAGGTAACAGTGACGGTGACGATAGATCCGAGCCCACTATACGGCACTGCAGTCGCATGCTATTACTCAGAGTTGTTATGTTGGTGAGCTCGAGTCTCACCTGTCGCTACTCTTCGCCCGCGACCAATCGGCGTCAGAGATTGGCGACGCTATATGACACAACGGTCGACGTGTCGTAGAACCAATAACCAACCAAGAGTTGTTATGTTCAGTGGCGTCGCCACGAAATTCTTCCAGGGGGGCAAGGTCGGAAGGGGCCTCCTGTTCCCCGAAAGGGGGCCTCCATTGTGTTAGGGTCTCATATTGTTTTCAGGCTCTTACTATGGTTCGAGAATGGGGAACATGATTTGATATTGGTGTTTTGTTTGTTCTTGGCATGGTGCATCATTTACTCAAAACGCAATAGCACTAATAATTTTCGCTGAAAACTGGGTCATACCAGTGTATAAATAAGTAATATTTGGATAAATACATAAGTGCCAAAACAAACCAACGTCTCAATGCTTTCTCGAATCTTCCCGCTGGCCTCTAGATTGCAGCGAGCTGGCGGGGCTGGTGCTAAGCATATCTTACAGATATCTGCCATTGATCAACCCACTTTTAAGTCCTCCAAGTCTAACTGAATATAGCTAGAGTCATCACTACTGTTATTTATTCCCACCAGCTTGATGTCATAAGCAAAGCTTGAACGATCATTTTTCAGTCATAGGACGACAATTTCGCAAAGGTGACAACGAGAAGTGGATCGCATTGGTTTTCTGAGCGCCATCTTAGGAATTTGTTTATTTTTATAACATTTGAAGCTGGCTGCAAGGCAACTGTCGCACGAGCTAAAATATATCCTCAGCGAATAAATTCACGGCAAGAACAAGCATAGAACAGCAATGCATAAATGACAATGCAACAATGCAACAATGTCAGTGCATACATAATCCAAAACTTCAAATTCCACGCCGTTACGCCAATCGTTTTCGCTGTGCTGTACCGTTTTGTAAATGACTGAGAAGGTATGGAAGCTGGGAAGCTCTAATCATGCAGGCTGTAATAACAGAAAAGAGTTTGTTGGAAGAAAATGCATTTAAAAACATCATTCATCCCATTTTATATGGGGCATGGATGTTGTATTGTATGCTTGTGAGGGGTAATTTGTCCCCTCAATGTTGGTTTTGCCCCATGGGCGTATGTTTCGGAAAGTTATTGAGGGACCAGTGGAGTACCTATATTTGCGTCAAGCAGGAGGGGGCAAACGGATTTGCAGGGGAGGGGGAGGCACCTACGCCCATTAAAAAGTCCTTGGATTTCGACCGCTATTTTGTCAAAGGGGACATTTCGAAATAATATAATTAGTCATCAACTAAATTGTCCTGTGGAGGGGCCTAATCTACCACTATGGTTTCTGATTGGTCGGATTTCAACCCTAACTCCACCACCCAGTTCTAAAGTTTTCTTTTGGTACCTTGATAAGTTACCTCACACTGCTGAAATTACACCTTATACCACAAAACCGGATCGGTATCCCAAAAATTCAAGCTGGAGCCCTCCAAAAAAGGAGAGATTCCAACAAATAAATGTCCGGATCAGGAAAATGGCTCTGGAGCACCGAACATTTTTCTCCAGATGCCTTCAAAAATTGCGTATGGCACCGAAAAGCATGCCGGATCTCGAAAAATAGAGGTGGGATGCAAAAACATGGCGCCAGAGGCTCGAAAAATCAGGCCGGGATTCGGACATAAAAACCCAGAAAAGATCCACACAAAATCGCGTTGAGCACAGAAAGCTGGCGTTGGGTCCCCGGAACCACGCGCCTGGGCGCGATAAGTCGCGCTGGGACCCAAGAAAAATCACACCGAAGCCCCAAAATCGTACTGGGGCCCCACAAATGTGCATCAGTAGCCCCAAATATACACAGCCGGACCCTAAGAGTACAACGGTGCCCGAAAATACAACTAACCTTCCAAAGCGCACCGAGTCTCCCAAAAAGCGATAGGGCCTTAAAACATGCGTTGCAGCCCTAAATAAACATGCCGGGAGCTCGAAAAAAATACACTGCAAGCTCGCAAGGCGCACAGGGGCCATGAGAACGCACAAGGGCCTGAAAAAGAGGCTGGGCCACGAAAGACAACATGGTTCCGAAACGTACAAAACGACCGGGAGCTAAATAAACACATCAGGATCTTCCAAAACGCCCTGCCACGTAAAACATACTCGGTGCACAAAAAAGCAACAAAGCCCTAAAACGAGCAGTGTTTCGAAGATGTATTAGGCCCACAACTTCAATTTAAAATGTATTACCCACCACTTTAAAATACAAAATTTCAAAATTTCAGGCATTCCAGTTCATAGCACCCGGTCGCCACGACGGCAACGTCAGTGCACGTGCACACCCATATTTCGTATTCGGTGCATTCGCCACACTTCGTGCGATGCTACGGCCTCTGCGAGGCCTTCTGCGTTTTGCTAATTGCTGCCACATGATACAATTGCGCCATATTTGACGTGATGGAATGCTTCGCATGGGCGTTGGCTGCGAAAAGTCGATTGTTTAAATTCGATCATTAGTTTCCTACTTTCCACATTTTCTGGTAGTTATGAAATGTGGTTTCCGCTGAGGTTTGATGCACTTCATATCTTTGCCGCTATCCTCCCAGATTGGCTACCGAACCGAGGCCCTGCCTCAGTATTCTTTGTTGGACCCATTGCGTCTTTCTTGCTCTATGATTGTGTATTATGGCTCCAATCCATTTTTGTTAGGGGCCTAAAACATTTTCGAACCCCCTGCTCGTTTTATGGTTTGTTGCATTTTTGCGCACCGAGTTTTTTTTTGACGTGTCAGGGCGTTTTCGAAGACCCCGATGTGTTTATTTAGCGCCCGGTCTTTTTGTTTGTTTTGGAACCATGTTGCCTTTTGCGGCCTCCACCACTTTTTCAGGTCCTTGTGCGTTATCATGACCCCTGTGTGCCTTGAGAGCTTCCGGTATATTTTTGGACCTCCCGGTATGTATATTTATGGCTGCAACGCATGTGTTAAGGCCCTGTCGCTTTTTGTGAGACTCTGTGCGCTTTGGAGGGCCAGTTGTATTTTCGGCCCCCGTTGTGCTCTTAGGGTCCCGATGTGTCTATTTTGGGCTTCTGACGCACAGTTGTGGGGCCCCAGTACAATTTTGGGGCTCCGGTACGATGTTTCTAGGTCCCAGAGAGGCTTATCGCGCCTAGGCGCGTGGTTCCGGAGACCCAACCCCAGTTTTCGGGGCTCAATACGATTTTTGTGAAGCCTTTCTGATTTTTTAAAAGTCGGAATCCCGGCCTGATTTCTCGAGCCCTTGGCGCCATGTTTTTGTATCCCACCTCGAGTGTTCGAGATCCGGTTTGTTTTTCGGTGCCGTATGCAATTTGTGAAGGCATCTTATAACATGTTCGGTGCTCCAAAGCCATTTTTTTTAACCTGGGCATTTAGTTGTTGGAATCCCTCCTTATTTTGGAGGGCTCCAGCTTGATTTTTTCGGATACCGATCCGGTGTTTGTGTACGCTGTGCTTACGTGTGGCCCAAGACGCCAATTTTTGAGAGCCTCGACGGGACTACCGATGGGAATTGTGGGTCCCGAGCGCCATATTTGAGGTGCCTGGTTCGAGTTTGTGGGACGCGTTGTATTTAGCTGTGGCCCCAACGCGATTTTGGCGGTTCCTGTTGCAATTTTTCGGGCCTCGGAGCGAGTTTTCCGGGGCTCGCCGTATTTATTTGGAGACCCATACGCGAATTCTGGTGGACCGACGCGAATTTTGGTGGTCCCAGCGCGATTTTTGAGGCCCCGGCACGATTCTTGGGAGCTTATCCCTCGCAGGATGGAGGGGGCATTTGCCCCTTTGATATAGCACTGCGGCCACTGAAGGAGTTTTTTTTTGTCCCAGTGACATTCCGATTAAGGATTGATTTTTGGGGCAGCTGCAACTTTTGGGGCCCCGGTGCGACCTTCTGGGCCTCCAGTGTGATTTTCAAGGGCTGCGACGCGACTTTTTTTTTGTCCAATGTGATCTTTTGGGCCCCGACGTCATTCTCTTGGATCCCTAGCGCGACCTATAGCGGCCTCGACACTGTTTGGGGTCCAATGCGCTTTGGGTGCTTTTGGCGTCATTGTTGGGGCCCCAAAGTTATTATCCATGTCCGGATTGTTTTTCGTTGCTCCGGCTTCATTTGTTTTGGTCCCAATCAGACTGTTGGGGCACGGTACGACCTGTCGTGCCCCTGGCATGATTGTGGTGGTCCGGGCGTGAATTTTTGGTACCCCAGGCTCAGCATAATTTGCGGGGGCCCCGCCGGATCTTTTGGGGCCCATATCGTGATTTTAAAGTACGCAGACACGACTCCTACTATTTCTTAATGGTTTCTTCTTGCAAATTATAGGCCTCCTGTCGCGTCTTAAGGGTCTCGTCTCATTTCCTAGAGCCTTTTTACTGGTTTTCGACGTCTTCTTGTGTGTCCTACCCTCCTCCATATTCAATGGTCCTCCTCTCCCGTCTTGGAGGGCTTCCTCTTGCATTCTGGGGACCCTTTAACAAGGCATGGGGCTTCATCTCATCTTCGAGGGGCATTCTCTGCCAAATTAGGGGCCTCCTGCCACGCCTCGTGGGCCTCTTCCTTTATCATGGCAAAGCCTTACCCGTTTTGAGGGATCTTCAATTTTGGAAACCTCACCTCTTCCATACCTGCTACCACTCCCATCTTAACACGCGCCCTGGAGGGCCTCTGAGAATTACGCGCACTGGAGGGGGGGGGGCGGATTCCGCCCCCCCCCCTAAGATCTCGGCTCCTAGTACAGCTTGAGGAACGAAATTCGCAAGGAGGATGGGCACGGTAGTGAACCCTATTGTGTGCAATTTTCGTGACCTTAGGTGAATATCTTCAAGGTCAAATGAGGTCAGATTGGCAAAAATTTCCGGTTCTGCTTGGCTTGGCTTGTCATCGTGATGGATCGCTGTGATTGTGTTTAAATGCTAAAAAAATGGGCATCAATAATGTTTTGGACATTACTAATAATGCAATGCAGATGCTAGACCCAACATTTGACCTCAGGTCACCTATATAGCACCACTTTATCAGGTCAGTTACCTGTTCCAGTTACCGGAACCGGCCGCCCGCCCGACTGCTCCGTCGGGCAGCTCGGAGCAATCGGCTTCGTCAAGAAGGGAGTGAAGTACATGAATAAAGTATGGAAACGCAATGACAAACAGTACAAATGACAACCAGTAGTGCATTTATAGCAACATTCCAGTTGATCAAGTTTGGTTCCATTAACCTGTCATGAACTTGACCTGACTTGACTTTGGTGACCTAACATGACCTTGAAGCTATACAGCATATCAATATGCATAAAACAAGTCGCTAGTGTTGCCTAGAACACTTCCCTTTTGTCAGTATACTGGAAGCGCAACAGCGCCGATTTTTGTGGTCTGGCGCTATAACATTTTTTTACTTTAGCGGCCCCTAACTTGAAAAATGTTTCGGCCGATTTCCATTTTTCTTCCTTTAAACGACGCGCCGTTCATTTCTAAGCAGGTACACCACCAAAAATCGCGTATATCGAGCGGTAAACTTTGCAGTTATTTGCGAAAAACCGGACGGGTGGGCGGATTTCGCCCCCCTCCAGTGCGCGTGTTAAGGGCCTCCTCTAATTTCCTGGGAACTCTATCCGGTTTTCGGGGTCTCATTTGGTCCTGGAGACCTACTCGTTCTTGAGGGACTCCTCTCGAGTCCGGCAGATGCCTCATTTCTCTTCTAGAGGCCTTCTTTTTCAAATTAGGGGCCTCCTCTCACGTCTTGGGGCCACCTGCTCTGCGTGTGGATTCGATCTTTACCCATCTTAGGGGTGGTCTCTTATCTCCTGGTGGACTCCTCTTCTCTTCCAGGCGCCTCCTCCGCCAAATTACTGGCAACCTTTCCTATCTTGTTGGCCTTGTTATTTCCCGGGGACCTTCTTAGCCGTCTTCGAGCCTTCTTTTCCGCCTGGGAGCCATTTCTCTTATCCAATGGCCTTTCTCTCCTATTTTAGGGGCCTCCTCGTTCATCATGGGGTCTCATTTCCAATCTTGTGTCGTTCTCTTCCCAATTAGGTGCCTCTTGCCACGTCTCTGGATCGTCCTTTTCTATCTCGGTGGAACCTCACCTGTTTGGGGCCTGCTTTTGCGTCTCCGAAACCTTATCTCATATCCACTGGCTTCCTTTTCCGTCTTAGGGCCTCCTCTCATATTCTGTGGCCTCCTTTCCGGTGTTGGGGCCTCCTTTGCAATCCTGGTTTCCTCCGTGCCATTTTTGACACTCTCTTGATTTCTGGGGACTCCTACCCTCTCCTAGGTGACTCCTTTTTTTTAAATTAGGGGCCTCCTCTCACGTCATGGGGGCCTCCTTATCTGTGTTTGGAGCCTCATTATCCTCTTAGCAGGGTGCTTTTGCGTCCTAGTCCTAGATTTTATCTTCTAGGGTCCTCCTCTTCCAAAATATGGGCCTCATCTGGCTGGTCTCGGTGGCCTTCTCTCATTCCTGCGGAGACCTTCTTACCCGTCTTGGGGCCCCTATTGCGTCCGGAGAAATCTCCCCTATCTTGTCTTAATTTTATATTGCAGGGGCATCCTCTTCCGTCTTGGGGGCCTCGTTTTCCAAATTAAGACTATCCTGCCACCCATCGGAAGCCTTTTCGTCTAACCTGGGTGGCTTCTTGCCCGCATCGGTGGCATCCTTTCCGTCCTGAGGGCTTCCTTTTCGTACTGGGGGTCTCCTTTTCGTCCTGGGGCCTCCTTTTCATCCTGGGGGCTACCTCCCAATCTCTGTTCTACGTCTTAGGGGACTCCTTTTCGTCCTTAGGTGCATCCTTTTCGTTTTGGGGGCCTCTTTTTCGTCCTGGGGCGTCCTTTTAGTCCTGCGTGCCTCCTCCCAATCTCTGTTCTACGTCTTGGGTGCTTCCTTTGCGTCCTGGGGCATCCTTTTCGTCCTGGGGGCCTCCTTTTCGTCCTGGGGGCCTCCTTTTCGTCATGGGGGCCACCTCCCAATCTCTGTTCTACGTCTTAGGGGCCTCCTTTTCGTCCAGGGGGCCTCCTCCCAATCTCTGTTCTACGTCTTGGGTGCTTCCTTTGCGTCCTGGGGGCATCCTTTTCGTCCTGGGGGCCTCCTTTTCGTCCTGGGGGCCACCTCACAATCTCTGTTCTACGTCTTGGGGCCTCCTTTTTCGGGCTTTTCGTCCTGGGGACCTCATCCCAATCCCTGTTCTACGTCTTGAGAGCATCCTTTTCGTCCTTGGGTGCATCCTTTTCGTCCAGGGGGCCTCCTTTTCGTCCTGGGGGCATCCTTTTCGTTCTGAGTGCCCCCTCCCATTTCGTCCTGGGGGCCTCCTCCAAATCTCTGTTCTGCGTCTTGGGGCTTCCTTTTCGTCCTGGGGACCTCCTTTTCGTCCTGGGGGCCCCCTTTTCGTCCTGGGGGCCTCCTCCCAATCTCTGTTCTACGTCTTGGGGCCTCCTTTTCGTCCTGGGGGCCTCCTTCCAATCTTTGTTCTACGTCTTGGGGCCTCCTTTGCGTCCTGGGGCATCCTTTTCGTCCTGGGGGGCCTCCTTGTCGTCCTGGGGCCCACCTCCCAATCGCTGTTCTACGTCTTGGGGCCTCCTTTTCGTCCTGGGGGCCTCCTCTCAATCTCTGTTCTACGTCTTGGGGGCCTCCTTTTCGTCCTTGGGTGCATCCTTTTCGTTCTGGGGGCCTCCTTTTCGTCCTGGGGGCCTCCTTTTAGTCCTGGGGGCCTCCTCCCAATCTCTGTTCTACGTCTTGGGGGCCTCCTTTGCGTCATGGGGCATCCTTTACGTCCTGGTGGCCTCCTTTTAGTCCTGGGGGCCTCCTTTTCGTCCTGGGGACCTCCTTTTCGTCTTGGGGGCCTCCTTTTTCGTCATGAGGGCCACCTCCCAATCTCTGTTCTACGTCTTAGGGGCCTCCTTTTCGTCTTGGGGGCCTCCCTTTTCGTTCTGGGTGCCTCCTTTTCGTCCTGGGGGCCTCTTTCGTCCTGGGGGCCTCCTTTTCGTCCTGGGGACCTCATCCCAATCTCTGTTCTATATCTTGGGGGCCTCCTTTTTGTCCTTGGGTGCATCCCTTTCGTTTTGGGGGGCCTCCTTTCGTCCTGGGGGCCTCCCTTTTAGTCATGGGGGCCTCCTCCCAATCTCTGTTCTACGTCTTGGGTGCCTCCTTTGCGTCCTGGGGGCATCCTTTTCGTCCTGGGGCCTTTCCGTCCTGGGGGCCTCCTTTTCGTCCTGGGGACCTCATCCCAATATCTGTTCTACGTCTTGGGGACCTCCTTTTTGTCCTTGGGTGCATTCCTTTCGTCCTGGGGGCCTCCTTTTCGTCCTGGGGGCCTCCTTTTCGTCCTGGGGGCCTCCTCCCAACCTCTGTTCTACGTATTGGGGCCTCCTTTTTGTCCTGGGGCATCCTTTTTCGTCCTGGGGGCCTCCTTTTCTTCCTGGGGGCCTCCTCCTAATCTCTGTTCTACGTCTTGGGGCCTCCTTTACGTCATGGGGGCCTCCTTTTCGTCATAGGGGCCTCCTTTTCGTCATGGGGCCTCCTTTTCGTCCTGGGGGGCCTCCTTCCAATCTCTGTTCTACGTCTTAGGGGCCTCCTTTTCGTCCTGGGGACCTCATCCCAATATCTGTTCTACGTCTTGGGGGCCTCCTTTTTGTCCTTGGGTGCATTCCTTTCGTCCTGGGGGCCTCCTTTTCGTCCTGGGGGCCTCCTCCCAACCTCTGTTCTACGTATTGGGGCCTCCTTTTCGTCCTGGGGCCTCCTTTTCGTCCTGGGGGCCTCCTTTTCTTCCTGGGGGCCTCCTCCTAATCTCTGTTCTACGTCTTGGGGCCTCCTTTTCGTCATGGGTGCCTCCTTTTCGTCATAGGGCCTCCTTTTCGTCCTGGGGGCCTCCTTCCAATATCTGTTCTACGTCTCTTATAGAGACCTGATTATATTTCCTGGGGGCCTCGTCAGTCTTGAGGCCTCATTGACAGTATGATCTTCTGTCGCGTCGGCCTCCTTGCTCACCTTTTTTGCTGTGCATTTTGCGGATGGGGGCCTCCTCAAATTTCAGGGGGGGCGGCGCCCCCAGTTTCACGGCAGGGGGAGGGGGCGACTGCCCCCCTGCCCCCCCCCCGGTGGCGATGCCCTTGGTTATGTTGACATGTACTGAGCACTGTTCTTTTAATTATGTGACTTCACCAGTTATTGGACGATTCTCCCCGTTGGTGAGGATGCTGAATAAACATAAACATACACATCGTGGAATAAAAAATCAGAATTTCTGAGATCTGAAAATATAGTGGGCTAAATCCGATGAGTTTTTTTTTGGGGGGGGTGGAGGTGGGTCTAGTGCGTTGGCACTTGGGCCCCCAATGTTTTTTCAAAAATCGACACCCCTGGCTGAAGGCATGGACATATCCAGGAATTAGGGGTGCCGTTTTGTGAAAATGATTGGGATACTTCAAATTCCCGAAGAATATATAGTACAATGCACAATGCATGCGCGGCGCCATGGAAAACGCGCACTGAGCACATACAGACACGGAAAATGTTACCATGTGCCAGGAGCGGATACAGGATGGAGGCACTGGGGAATGTGTTTGTCCTCCCCGATGGAAGGTGACGCCTCTCTGACCGGGAAAGGTTCCCCTCTGGGGATGCTTGAGTGCATGCACGCCATCCCGAAGTGGAACCCAAGGGAGCCGGGGCACGCCCCCCCCCCCCCATTAGCAATGACAAATACACTAGAGCAAGCGGGGAATTTCGAGATTTTCCACCGCAAAACCGTAAATTCTGGGCGTCCAAACTTGACGTTAAGTTTGTAATTTGTAGTTGCAGCTGTATTTTCTTAATGATTGCTTAACCCTGGAATGCCAAGGGTCCCACGTACTGGAGGGGTTTCCTAAGATGCCTCAGGAACCAATTGAGATAGACAGCACAAATTTTGGACACACCTGCATGGGCATCAATGGTGCCTTGTAGCTCAAATCAACGTCTGGTCATGCACAGTGATGTTATAATGAAGGAAGCAAAGTCCATGGGTGGTTATATACTTATTTAGGTTATCTAGTATTAGTACCCAGGCTATATACTTGATAATACTTACTTCGTGCTTGTAATGATGTATTGTGGAGGAAAGAAGCGGCAGGGTGATACATCCCAAGATTCCTTTATTAGAACACATCCCTTTGGTTGAGATCCGATCTATACCATTGGACTAACGTCCCTCCTTTTCGTGTCGTTTTTCACTCGTATATTTCCAACACAAGATACAGCTAATGAATAGGCGAGGTTGTCGCGGCACAACTTTGGTGAATATACCCGACGGGCCGCATTCACCATGCACGGCCTCCCCGCTTCTTGGTAGTGCCTGCTCGGTGCAGTAGTGTTGCCCGCTCGCCGCGGCAGTGCCCGCTTAGTGTGGCACTTGCAGTTGGGTGATCTAGATAGTCCATTAAACTTTCAGTCCAAGCTTCCGAACTTGCTGTCCAACTTTTCAAAAGTTGGATCATTTTGTGCAACTAACTCGCGGGATACATTTCACCAAGCAGCATTCTGTCTCCTCTTCAATATGCCTATTAACAATATACAATAGACCTACAGAAGTCCGTGCAGATTCTTCTCACTTGTCAATGTAAAAAAAGCCAATATTAATTTTTTCCGATGAGTGAAAATACCAGCCAGAAAAACATTATCAAGTGATGGGCAATGTTTTGATACATATGAAAGAGAGCGGACGAGAGAAATCCTTAAACAGTAAACAAGAGGTGGGTTAAAGCAAGAATTTTCACTCATTTACCTATAGAGACATACATGCTCAGATGCCGGCGATTTGCCTTCATTAGCGTTTCGTGCCAAAACGGTTTTTGGCGTTTGGTAGGTAGCATTCAAGAACACGAATAATGTTTCGTGGAGGAAATTTCAGATTTCCATTTTCGCCTCTTCCGGATATCATGCGGCACTGTGCCTGCGTGCGTGTGTAGATTGCAATTTTCGGGTGACCGTACGTCAATATCAAGGTGGCCAGTAAAGCATATGTATGTTCATTAGGCCATCCCAGGTCTGTTGTGTCGTCATCGGTACTCACCATGCGTATTCATGCGTATTAATTAGCAAAGTTGGCCCTCCCCTTTTGCTTTCCTTCTACACCACATTGAGAGCTGTAGTTGACGGCAGCGTGTAGCCCCATCCTTGAACTTCAGAAAGCCCATTGGCATGATCCATTGGCATGATCCTATCCAGGGGCGTCGCCACCGTGGGGGGGGGGGGCCTAGTGAAAAAATCCCATGGGATTGACCCATCAAATTGCATGGGATTGTCCTTGTCAAGATATGAAACATTCCCCATGAGACAATCGTGTGGAAATCCTATGCGGTTCCCTATGGGAATCCACCGTGGGATTCTTGCACAGTCTCCGAAGGATTTTTATATTATTCCCAGGGTGAATTCTCCAGGGATTCCCACTGAGAAATACCAGTGGGGAAGCCCAGACCCTGATGGGATTTATGAACCAACATAAACTCCACTGGTCTTCCCATAGCATGTTCATGCAAACAGGATGAAACGATGTACGACACGCTTATTTTGAAAGACAAACAAACGATATTTGACGTATATTTATCAGGCGTTTTTGCAAGGTCAGCCAATATGCTGCATCTCAACCACTCCCGGCGCTCATATACTCCTTACCTTTCAGCTGGCAAGCAAAATATTAGCAAAAAGTATGGCTTCAAGTGGGGTAATATAATGAAGAATAAAGCTAAGCTTCAGAAAAAAACAAAGTTAGCCTAGTCTAAGCTCTTGCTTAAAAAAGTGTATTATTGCTGCTTAAGGTATCTACGAGATAAGTTTTGCACACATTTTACATCCATGAGGCAAACAAAGGGTTAGGTTTGGTTAGATTAGGTTGGGTTAAACTTTTTCCATTAGACCAGACATAGTATTGCAGGGAAAAAATGTACAGACACGTCTCTGAACACGATGAAGATGATGGAACCATTCGCTCTTGTGGAAATTTGTCAATATTTTGATATTCTTCGTTTTCTTTTTTTTGGGGAAAAAAATGAAGTTTTTTTTGTTGATTAATACGAATATTCTATTAACTTGCGTGTTTGCATATTGCAAAGAAAACAGCAAAATTTGTGGTATTTTTAATTTATAAAAACTTGTTTTTCTTCGAAAGCAGTTTGTGGTAGGTTAGGTTGGGTAAAGATAGGTTTTTCTTAATTTGGAAAATTTTATGACAACAAACTGTTTGAAATTTGGCAAATTGTATTTTTTATCTTTTTGCTTCTCTAAAGGGGAGCTTAGGCTTGGATAAGCTAGGATGTTACATTTTTTGTCTTCAAACATAACTCTTTATGCTGTTACCTAATTGAATGCCCTTTTTCTACTGTTATCTTACTGACAAACTAAAAAGTAAGCATTTGCACAGAAAATGAGAAGTCCCATCATCTTAGTCGTATTCATAAACATTGCATTCGAAGGATAACTTCCAAGAATTCATAAACACCTTGAAGCACAACCTTACCAACAAAACGTGACTCATTCATCCTGTGAATAACCTAAATGATAATAGTATTGTTGTTAAAACCACCTGCTGTACAAGTGGTTTGAATCCTGCCCTGGTAGAGACCTACCTCAAACGCACAACCGTTACCATCGTCAATTGTTCGTAGGATAGAAGGTAAAGGTATCTTGGATAGAAGGCTAGCCTGTGTGGACCTGCTACAAAAAGATACAAACAGGCCGACCGCCGCCCAACTGCCAATCACACAGTCATGATCGAAGTAGCGTCAGCTGATGATTGGTCTGATGACTGATCCTCCATTGTGAAGATTGTCAATGCCGTTCGAGCCACTGTTCTGGCTGTTTCAGAACCACGTAGGTATTTTACCTGACATATTGACTGTCTGCATGACTGATTAAGCTCTTAATTAATTATTCGTTGGTCTTGGTGCGGGTTGCCATACCGCACTTGAAATCTCTTAGACCAGTCTCTGGGCATGTTACGGTTGCCCAAAAAGGGGAAGCCTCGTGGATGCCTGAGGGATCGGGCACTTAAAAGTAGTGACGGGGTTCTAGTAAGCTATACGAAACTTCCCCAATTCTACGATAGGACCGTTCTGTTTTTTTCCATGGATTCTGTATATTTCAATGGGATTTGTGTTTGATCATGGGACAATCCAGGTATTACTCCATGGGACATATGGGACCCTATGTGTCCCATGGAGAATAAATGCCAATCCCATGGGATTTTTTTCACTAGGGCAGAGGGGGCAGTTGTAGCGCCAAGGTGCGTGGATAGGCTTGCAGGATCTGGGAAGCCACCAGGGAGACGTCGTTGCCAATTAACACCTGGGATGTGCACGGCCTGGCCATACCATCCCCTCAGTGCGGTCTTGACGCCTCCCTTAGGACGAAGGAAGAAAGGAGTAGGATTCCGCGGCGGCGGTGACGCGTGTCACCGCCGCTGCCCCGGCATGCCTCGTAAACCACTCGCCACAATGGGACACGAGAACACTGATTTATTGAGGGGGGGGAGAGTGATTTTTTTTTAGGCGTGCCGGACCATGAAGGTCATTTGCGCCGCCTTTAAAGCGAGTGCGTTTCATGTCTGTCTATAAAGCGAGCGTGTGTGATTGGGCAAGTGGACATTTACTTTAAGGAATTTTACGTTAGTTTGCGTGATATTTTAGGTGCTGAAGGCGATGGTCTGGGTTGGGGACAGTTCCCTGATGTCTAAATGGTTTAGTTTTACTTTACTCCTCCACAAAATAATTTGTAGTTTTGGGTGGGGTTGGGGGTGTTGTGAGAGTGACGAGAAGTTGATTTTGCCAGGGTGCCGGCTTTAGCCTACTCTTATCGAAGAGCACCGATATATCTTTACCGTGCGAACAAGGAGGTAATTGTTCACACCGCCTATCACGCCGGCTGCCGCGGTTTAGTTGTTAGTAGCGGGTTAGTCTAAGCATGCCATGCAGGGTTGTCAGTTGGGTTAGTACGGTGTTTTGCAATTCGGCTCTTCTATGTCCGCTGTACCTCTGGGTAGCCGTTTACGTTATGAGTTGCTAGGCAAATCGGCTCATCTACGTCCGATGGCTCCTCTGGGCAGTCGTTTTACGTTATGCTAATTTTTATTTTTATTTTTCGCTTTTGTTTTCCTAAAGCAAGTCGGTTCATCTACTTCCGACGGCACCGCTAGGTAGGCATTTATTTCTAATTGAGAAGCAAATCGGCTCATGTACGTCCGACGCCATGCGGGAATGGCTATTTACGTGTTTCCTTCGAGTGTTTCGCGGTCATGCATTGCGAGTTGATGTGAGTGTTGGTGGTGTGGTGCCTACAATGCCCCTGCTAGTTGTGTGGCATACAGATATTCAAATACCAATTGAAGGAGTTCTGGGTGCTTGTCAGCGATAAGCGATGGAAGCGATAGGGTGATGCCTTCTTTTTGGCAGAATGCCTTAAGTGGTTGTCTTTGGGAGCTAAAGCTACTACATTCTAGCAGGATGTGGCTTATGCTTAACGTGGTGTTGCAGGTGCCGCAGTGTGGTGTTGTGTATTGGTCACCCTCTAATTGAGGCTGTGTTAGTTTTGTGCAACCGGTTCTAAGTCTAGTGAGGATGACCTCTTTTTGTCGGTGAGATTGATTTGATGAGTTCCATGTACCTATTGTTGGTTTGATGGCGTGGGTGTGGTTGGATTTGTGTTGTGTTGAGTTGTGTTGTGTCCATTTGTTCTGTTGATGTTGGCGAATGTGGCGTTGTAGGAGTGCTTTGCAGTCGTCTGCCGAATATTCCATGCTAGAGTAAGTGTTCAATGCTAAGGCTTGCTTTGCGAGCCGATCTGCTTCTTCGTTACCTGGGATGTTGGCGTGGCCCGGAATCCAGAGGAAGGAAAAGTTTAACTTTACGTTATGGGCCACGAATTGTTGGATTCTATCAATGAAGTGATGTGGACAGTCGTGGGTGTTGGTAATTGACTGGAGGCAGTGGCGTCGCCACGAAATTCTTCCAGGGGGGGCAAGGTCGAAAGGAGGCCTCCTGTTCCCCGAAAGGGGGTCTCCATTGTGTTAGGGTCTCATATTGTTTTTAGGCTCTTATACTATGGTTCGAGGATGGGGAACATGATTTCATATTGTTTTTTTGTTTGTTCTTGGCATGGTGCATCATTTACTCAAAACGCAATAGCTCTAATCATTTTCGCTGAAAACTGGACCATACCAGGGTATAAATAAGTAATATTTGGATAAATACATCAGTGCCAAAACAAACCATCGTCTCAATGCTTTCTCGAATCTTCACGCTGGCCTCTAGATTGCAGCGAGCTGGCGGGGCTGGTGCTAAGCATATCTTACAGATATCTGCCATTGATCAACCCACTTTTAAGTCCTCCAAGTCTAACTGAATATAGCTAGATTCATCACTACTGTTATTTATTCTAACCAGCTTGATGTCATAAGCAAAGCTTGAACGACCATTTCTCAGTCCAAGGACGACAATTTCGTAAAGGTGACAACGAGAAGTGGATTGCATTGTTTTTTTAGCGTCATCTTAGGAATTTGTTTATTTTTATAACATTTGGTGCTGGCTGCAAGGCAACTGTCACACGAGCTAAAATATATCCTCAGCGAATACATTCACGGCAAGAACAAGCATTGAACACCAATGCATAAATGACAATGCAACAATGCAACAATGTCAGTACATACATAATCCAAGCCTTCAAATTCCACGCCGTCACGCCCATCGTTTTCGCTGTGCTGTACCGTTTTGTAAATGACGTTGAGAAGGTATGGAAGCTGGGAAGCTCTAATCATGCAGGCTGTAATAACAGAAAAGAAGTTTGTTGGAAGAAAATACATTTAAAAACATCATTCATCCCATTTCATATGGGGCACGGATATTGTATTGTATGCTTAGGAGGGGTAATTTGTCCCCTCAATGTTGGCGTTTCCCCATGGGCGTATGTTTCGGAAAATTATTGAGGGACCAGTGGAGTACCTATATTTGCGTCAAGCAGGATGGGGCAAACGGATTTGCAGGGAGGGGGGGGGCACCCACGCCCATTAAAAAAGGCCTTGGATTTCGACCGCTATTTTGCCAAAGGGTACATTTCGAAATAATATAATTAGTCATCAACTAAATTGTCCTGTGGAGGGGCCTAATCTACCACTATGGTTTCTGATTGGTCGGATTTGAACCCTAACTCCACCACTCATTTCTAAGGTTTTCTTTTGGTATCCCTTTTAAGTTACCTCACACTGCTGAAATTACACCTATACCACAAACCCGGATCGGTATCCCAAAAAATCAAGCTGGAGCCCTCCAAAAAAGGAGAGATTACAACAAATAAATGTCCGGGTCAGGAAAATGCCTCTGTTGCATCGAACATTTTTTTTCCAGATGCCTTCAAAAATTGCGTATGACACCGAGAAGCAGACCGCATCTCGAAAAATCGAGGTGGGATGCAAAACATGGCGTCAGAGGTTCGAAAAATCAGGCCGGGATTCGGACTTGTAAAAAAAAACCCAGAAAAGATCCATAAAAATCGCGTTGAGCCCAGAAAGCTGGCGCTGGGTCTCCGGAACCACGCGCCTGGGCGCGATAAGTCGCGCTGGGACCCAGAAAAACTCACACCGAAGCCCCAAAATCATACTGGGGCCCCATAAATGTGCGTCAGAAGCCCCAAATATACACAGCGGGACCCTAAGAGTACAACGGTGCCAGAAAGTACAACTAACCCTCCAAAGCGCACAGAGTCTCCCAAAAAGCGATAGGGTCCTAAAACATGCGTTGCAGCCCTAAATAAACATACCGGGAGCTCTAAGAAAAATACACTGCAAGCTCGCAATGCGCACAGGGGCCATGAGAACGCACAAGGGCCTGGAAAAGAGGCTGGGGCCACAAAAGGCAACATGGTTCCGAAACGTACAAAACGACCGGGAGCTAAATAAACACATCGGGATCTTCGAAAACGCCCCGACACGTAAACAATTGTCGGTGCACAAAAAAAGCACAACAAAGTCCTAAAACGAGCAGGGTTTAGAAGATGTATTAGGCCCATAACTTCAAAGTAAAATGTATTACCCACCACTTTAAAATACAAAATTTTACAATTTCAGGCATTCCAGTTCATAGCACCCGGTCGCCACGACGGCAACGTCAGTGCACGTGCACACCCATTTTTCGTATTCGGTGCATTCGCCACATTTCGTGCGATGCTATGGTTTTTGCTAGGCCTTCTGCGTTTTGCTAATTGCTGCCACATGATACACTTGCGCCATATTTGGCGTGATGGAATGATTCGCATGGGCGTTCGCTTCGAAAAGTCGATTGATTAAATTCGATCATTAGTTTCCTACTTCCCACATTTTCTGGTAGCTATGAAATGCGGTTTCCGCTGAGCTTTGATGCACTTCATATCTTTGCTGCTATCCTCCCAGATTTGATACCGAACCGAGGCCAAGCCTCGGCGTTCTTTTTTGGACCCGTTGCATCTTTCTTGGTCTATGATTGTGTATTATGGCTCCAAGCCATTTTTGTTAGGGGCCTAAAGCATTTTCGAACCCCATGCTCGTTTTAGGGTTTGTTGAATTTTTTGTGCACCGAGGATTTTTTTTGACGTGTCAGGCGTTTTCGAAGATCCCGATGTGTTTATTTAGCGCCCGGTCTTTTTGTTTGTTTTGGAACCATGTTGCCTTTTGCGGCCCCAACCACCTTTTCAGGCTATTGTGCGTTATCATGACCCCTGTGTGCCTTGAGAGCTTCCGGTGTATTTTTTAGACCTCCCGGTATGTATATTTATGGCTGCAACGCATGTGTTAAGGCCCTGTCGCTTTTTGTGAGACTGTGCGCTTTGGAGGGTCAGTTGTATTTTCGGCCCCCGTTGTGCTCTTAGGGTCCCGATGTGTTTATTTTGGGCTTCTGACGCACACTTGTGGGGCCCAAGTACAATTTTGGGGCTTCGGTACGATGTTTCTAGGTCCCAGAGTGGCTTATCGCACCCAGGCGCGTGGTTCCGGAGACCCAACCCTAGTTTTCTGGGCTCAATACGATTTTGTGAAACTATTCTGATTTTCTTAAAAGTCCGAATCCCGGCCGGATTTCTCGAGCCCTTGGCGCCATGTTTTTGTATCCCACCTCGAATGTTCGGGATTCGGTTTGTTTTTCGGTGCCGTACGCAATTTGTGAAGGCATCTGATAATATGTCCGGTGCTCCAGAGCCATTTTTTTACCTGAGCATTTAGTTGTTGGAATCAATCCTTATTTTGGAGGGCTCCAGCTTGATTTGTGTTTGTGTTTGTGGTCACACTGTGCTTACGTGTGGCCCTAGACGGCAATTTTTTAGAGCTTCGACGGGACTACCGATGGGAATTGTGGGTCCCAAGCGCGATATTTGGGGGGCCCGGTTCGAGTTTGTGCGATGCGTTATATTTAGCTGTGGCCCCAACGCGATTTTGGCGGTTCCTGTCGCAATTTTTCGGGCCTTGGAGCGAGTTTTCCGGGGCTCGCCGTATTTATTTGGAGACCTATACGCGAATTCTGGTGGACCGACGCGAATTTTGGTGGCCCCAGGGCGATTTTTGAGGCCCCGACACGATTCTTGGGAGCTTATCCCTCTCAGGATGGAGGGGGCATTTGCCCCTTTGATATAGCACTGCGGCCACTGAAGGAGTTTTCCCCTTTTTCCCAGAGTGACATTCCGGTTAAAATTGATTTGGGGGGCAGCTGCAACTTTTGGGGCCTCGGCGCGACCTTCTGGGCCTCCAGTGTGATTTTCAAGGGCTGTGACGCGACTTTTTTGGGTCCAATGTGATCTTTCGGGCCCCGACGTCAATTTCTTGGATCCCTAGCGCCAGCTATAGCGGCCTCGACACTTTTTGGGAGTCCAATGCGTTTTGGAGGCTTTTGGCGTCATTGTTCGGCCCCCAGAGTGATTATCCATGTCCGGATTGTTCTTCGTTGCTCCGGCTTCTTTTGTCTTGGTCCCAATGAGACTGTTGGGGCACGGTACGACCTGTCGTGCCCCTGGCATGATTTTCGTGGTCCGGGCGTGAATTTTTGGTACCCCAGGCTCAGCGTAATATGCGGGGGCCCCGGCCGGATCTTTTGGGGCCCATATCGTGATTTTAAAATACCCAGACTCGACTCTTACTATTTCTTAGGGGGTTCTTCTTGCAAATTATAGGCCTACTGTCGCGTCGTCTCATTTCCTAGAGCCTTTTTACCGGTTTTCGATGTCTCCTTGTGTGTCCTACCCTCCTCCATATTCAATGGTCCTCCTCTCCCGTCTTGGATGGCCTCCTCTTGCATTCTGGGGCCCCTTTAACATGGCATGGGGCTTCCTCTCATCTTCGAGGGGCATTTTCTGCCAAATTAGGGGCCTCTTGCCACGCCTCGTGTGCCTCCTCCTTTATCCTGGCAAAGCCTTACCCGTCTTGAGGGATCTTCAATTTTGGAAACCTCACCTCCTTACATACCTGCTATCACTCCCATCTTAAGGGCCTCCCCTCATTTCCTGGGAACTCTTTCCGGTCTTCGGGACCTCATTTGGTCCTGGAGACCTACTCCTTCTCGAGTCCGGCAGGTGCCTCATTTCTCTTCTAGAGGCCTTCTTTTTCAAATTAGGGGCCTCCTCTCACGTCTTGGGGCGCTCCTGCTCTGCGCTCTGGATTCGATCTTTACCCATCTTAGGGGTGGTCTCTTATTTCCTGGTGGACTCCTCTTCTCTCCCAGGCGCCTCCTCTGCCAAATTACTGGCAACCTTTCTTATCTTAGTAGCCTTGTTATTTCCCGGGGACCTTCTCAGCGGTCTTCGAGCCTTCTTTTCCGCTTGGGAGCCATCTCTCTTATCCAATGGCCTTTCTCTCCTATTTTAGGGGACTCCTCGTTCATCATGGGGTCTCATTTCCAATCTTGTGTCGTTCTCTTCCGAATTAGGTGCCTCCTGCCACGTCTCTGGATCATCCTTTTCTATATCGGTGGAACCTCACCCGTTTGAGGCCTGCTTTTGCGTCCCCGAAACCTCATCTCATATCCAATGGCTTCCTTTTCCATCTTAGGGCCTCCTCTCATATGCTGGGGCCTCCTTTCCGGTGTGGAGCCTCTTTTGCAATCCTGGTTGCCTCCGTGTCATTTTTGACACTCTCTTGATTTCTGGGGACTCCTACCCTCTCCTAGGTGACTCCTTTTTCAAATTAGGGGCCTCCTCTCACGTCATGGGGGCCTCCCTATCTGTGTCTGGAGCCTCATTATCCTCTTAGCAGGGTGCTTTTGCGTCCTAGTCCTAGATCTTCTCTTCCAGGTTCCTCCTCTTCCAAAATATGGGCCTCATCTGACTGGTCTCGGTGGCCTTCTCTCATTCCTGCGCAGACCTTCTTACCCGTCTTGGGGCCCCTATTGCGTCCGGAGAAGTCTCCCCTATCAGGTCTTAATTTTATATTGCAGGGGCATCCTCTTCCGTCTTGGGGGCCTCGTTTTCCAACTTAAGAATATCCTGCCACCCATCGGAAGCCTTTTCGTCTAACCTGGGCGGCTTCTTGCCCGTCTCGGTGGCATCCTTTCCGTCCTGAGGGCCTCCTTTTCGTGCTGGGGTCTCCTTTTTGTCCTGGGGCCTCCTTTTCGTCCTGGGGGCTACCTTCCTATCTCTGTTCTAGTCTTAGGGGCCTCCTTTTGGTCCTTGGGTGCATCCTTTTCGTTCTAGGGGCATCCTTTTCGTCCTGGGGCCTTCTTTTAGTCCTGGGGGGCCTCCTACCAATCTCTGCTCTACGTCTTGGGGGCTTCCTTTGCGTTCTGGGGCATCCTTTTCGTCCTGGGGGCCTCCTTTTCGTCCTGGTGGCCTCCTTTTCGTCCTGGGGGCCTCCTTTTCGTCCTGGGGGCCACCTCACAATCTCTGTTCTACGTCTTAGGGGCCTCGTTTTCGTCCTGGGGGCCTCCTTTTTGTCCTGGGGGCCTCCTTTTTGTCCTGGAGTCCTCCTTTTCGTCCTGGGGACCTCATCCCAATCTCTGTTCTACGTCTTGGGGGCATCCTTTTCGTCCTTTGGTGCATGTTTTTCGTCCTGGGGTTGGTTGGTTGATTGTTGGAGTGTAGGGGCGCATAGACTGCGTCATTCGTCCTGGGGGCCTTCTTTTCGTCCTGGGAGCCTCCTTTTCGTCCTGGGGGCCTCCTTTTCGTCCTGGGGACCTCCTCCCAATCTCTGTTCTACGTCTTGGTGCCTTCCTTTCCGTCCTGGGGCCTCCTTTTCGTCCCGGGGAGCCTCCTTTTCGTCCTGGGGGCCTCCACCCAATCTCTGTTCTACGTCTTGGGACCTCCTTTTCGTCCTTGGGTGCCTCCTTTTCGTCCTGGGGTCTCCTTTCCGTCCTGGGGGGCCTCCTTTTCGTCCTGGGGGCCTCCTTCCAGTCTCTGTTCTACGTCTTGGGGCCTCCTTTTCGTCCGTGGGTGCATTCTTTTCGTCATGGGGTCTCCTTTTCGTCCTGGAGGCCTCCTTTTCGTCCTGGGTGCCTCCTCCCAATCTCTGTTCTACGTCTTGGGGCCTCCTTTTCGTCATGGGGACCTCCTTTTCGTCCCGGGGGCCTCCTTTTTCTTCGGGGCCTCCTTTTCGTCCTGGGGGCCTCCTCCCAATCTCTGTTCTACGTCTTGAGGCCTCCTTTTCGTCCTGGGGGCCTCCTCCCAATCTCTGTTCTACGTCTTGGGGCCTCCTTTTCGTCCTTTGGTGCATCCTTTTCGTCCTGGGGTCTTCTTTTCGTCCTGGGGGCCTCCTCCCAATCTCTGTTCTACGTCTTGGTGCCTCCTTTTCGTCATGGGGCCTCCTTTTCGTCCTGGGGGCCTCCTTTTCGTCCTGGGGGCCTCCTCCCAATCTCTGTTCTACGTCTTGGAGCCTCCTTTTCGTCCTGGGGGCCTCCTTTTTGTCCCGGGGGCCTCCATTTCGTCCTGGGGGCCTCCTCCCAATCTCTGTTCTACGTCTTGGGGCCTCCTTTTCGTCATGGGGGCCTCCTCCCAATCTCTGTTCTACGTCTTGGGGCCTCCTTTTCGTCCTGGGGGCCTCCTTCCAATCTCTGTTCTACGTCTTGGGGCCTCCTTTTCGTCCTTGGGTGCATCCTTTTCGTCATGGGGTCTCCTTTTCGTCCTGGGGGCCTCCTCCCAATCTCTGTTCTACGTCTTGGGGCCTCCTTTTCGTCCTGGGGGCCTCCTTTTGTCCCGGGGGGGGCTCCTTTTCGTCCTGGGGGCCTCCTCCCAATCTCTGTTCTACGTCTTGGGGCCTCCTTTTTCGTCCGGGGGCCTCCTTTTCGTCCTGGGGGCCTCCTCCCAATCTCTGTTTTACGTCTCTTATAGAGACCAGATGATATTTCCTGGTGGCCTCGTCAGTCTTGAGGCCTCATTGATAGCATGATATTCTGTCCCGTCGGCCTCCTTGCTCACCTTTTTTGCTATGCATTTGCGGATAGGGGCCTCCTCAAATTTCAGGGGGGGCGCCGCCCCCCCAGTTTCACGGCAGGGGGGCGACTGCCCCCTGCCCCCCGGTGGCGACGCCCTTGACTGGAGGACAGATTTGGAGTCTGAGCAAATTACTACGTTTCTAGCTTTACGTCTCATGAGAGTGGTGATGGCGGCCAAAATGGCCACTGCTTCAGCGGAGTAGATGGAGAAGTTATCCGGTAGACGCTTTGAAAGTCTGAGACCTAGTCCAGTGATGCCGATGCCTACCTTTGCCTCGTGTTTCGACCCATCCGTGAATACCAGTGATTTGTGTTTGTTGTCATCGGCGAACTTGTGGAAGAGGCCAAGAATTTCCGCCGATGTGATAATGGATTTCTTTTCCGAGATCAAGTACTCGACCTTTGGTTGACTGAAAGTCCAAAATGGCCTAGTGGGCGTTCGAGTTGCAGTGGATGGCATTGCGAAGTTTAGATCTGAGAGAGCCGTGGAAATTTGAATGCTATATGGTGGAAGCTTGCGCGGAAATCGGCTCTTGTCGTATCTATCAGGCTTAAAGCAACGCTGTGCTGGATGATTTTTGATGGACTTGACTTTGATGTGGTAGCGGCACAGCTGTTGTGTCCTCCGGTCGTGGAGTGGGGGCGTGTTTGAGTCCACTAGTAGACTGGCTATCGGTGTGGTGCGAAGGGCACCTGTGGCTGCTCTGATGCAGCTGTTTTGGATGATTTCTAATTTTCGGCTCTGGCTTTCTGAAATGGTGGCAAAAATGATCTGTTGTATTCTAGGATGGGTCGTATGATTGATGTGTACAGTCGTAGTAGTGTTTTCCTGTCTCCGCCCCAGTCTGTGCCTGCAAGTGCTCGGAGTATGTTGACGCGCTTCGCACATCGCTTTGAGATGGTGGTGATGTGGGTGTTGAAACTGAGTTTTTCGTCTAAATGTACTCCTAAGAACTTGAAACATTTCACCTGTTCGATGGCCTTGCCATCGATTTTAAGTAGAGTTTTGGGTGTTGGGCGGAGACGACTATATGTGACGGTGGCCGATTTTTCTGCGGACAGGGTTAAGCCCCAAGTTTTGCACCACTTTGCAATGTGGTCTAGTCCTGCTTGAATGTTTTTTTCCGCTTTAAGGAAGCATTGTGATGTTGTCCAAATGGCTATGTCGTCCGCGAAAAGTGAGTACTGAAGTGAAGTGTCAGTGTGGTCAGCAAATATGTCGTTGATCATGATGATGAAGAGGCTCGGTGAGAGCACGCTTCCCTGAGCCAGGCCCTGCTCCTGTGTTGTGGTGTTTGATGTGACACTTTGGGTGGGAGGGACAATGACACAAAAGCACCCTGCTAAGAGGATAATGAGGCTCCAAACACAGCTGATGAGGCCTCCAAAACGTTAGAGGAGGCCCCTAATTTAAAAAAGGAGTCACCTAGGAGAGTATAGGAGGCCCCAGAAATCAAGAGAGTGCCGACAATTGGCACGGAGGCCCCAAAGATTGCAAAGGAGGCCCCGGGATTGCGAAGGAGGCCCCATGATTGCAAAGGAGGCCCCCAGGATTGCAAAGGAGGCACCAGGATTGCAAAGGAGGCCCCCGTGATTGCAAAGGAGGCCCCCATGATTGCAAATGAATCCCCAGGATTGCAAAGGAGGCCCCGTGATTGCAAAGGAGGCTCCCATGATTGCAAATGAGACCCCTATGATTGCAAAGGAGGCCCCAAGGATTGCAAATGAGGCCCCAGGATTGCAAAGTAGGCCCCCAGGATTGTAAAGGAGGCCCCCAGGATTGCAAAGGAGGCCCCAGGACTGCAAAGGAGGCCCCATGATTGCAAAGGAGGCCCCATGATTGCAAAGGAGGCCCCAAGGATTGCAAAGGAGGCCCCAATACTGGAAAGAGGCCCCAGAAAATGAGAGGAGGCCCTAAGACGGAAGAGAAAGCCAGTGGATATGAAGTGAGGTTTCGGAGACGCAAAAACAGACCCAAAAACGGGTAAGGTTCCACCAAGATAGAAAAGGATGATCCAGAAACGTGGCAAGAGACATCCAATTCGGAAGAGGACGACACAAGATTGGAAATGAGACCCCATGGTGAACGAGGAAGCCCCTAAAATAGGAGAGAAAGGCCATTAGATAAGAGGGATGACTCCCAGGCGAGAAAGAAGGCTCCAATACGGGTAAGAAGATCCCCAGGAAATGACAAGGGAACTGAGATTGGAAAGGTTGCTTATAATTTGAAAGAAGAAGCACCTGGGAGAGAAGAGGAGTCCATCAGGAGATAAGAGGCCACCCTTAAAATTGGCAAAGATCGAATCAAAAAGAACAGGAGACCCACAAGACGTGAGAGGAGGCCCCTAATTTGAAAAAGGTCTCTAGAAGAGAAAAGGAGGCCCCTGCCGGACTCGAGAGGAGTCCCTCAAGACGGAATAGGAGGTCTCCAGTGCCGAATGAGGCCCCGAAGACCGGAAGGAGTTCCCAGGAAATGAGAGGAGGCCCTTAGGATGTGATTGGTAGCAGGTATGGAAGGAGGTGAGGTTTCCAAAATTGAAGATGCCCCCAAGACGGGTAGGCTTTGTCAGGACAAAGGAGGAGGTCCACGAGACGTGGCAGGAGGCCCCTAATTTGGCAGAGGATGGCCCCGGAACATGAGAGGAGGCCCATGCCATGTTAAAGGGGCCCCAGGATGTAGGAGGAGGCCCTCCAAGACGGGAGAGGGGGCCATTGAATATGGAGGAGGGTAGGACATGAAAAGACATCCAAAACCGGTAAAGAGGCTCCAGGAAATTGGACGAGATCCCTAAGACGCCAGAGGAGGCCTATAATTTGCAAGAAGCCCCTAATAAATTGTAGGAGTCGTGCCGGGGTACATGAAAATCGCGACATGGTCCCAAAATGAGCCGGCCGGAGTCCCTGAAAATCACGCTGAGCTTGGGGGTACAAAAAGTAACGCTCGGACCACGAAAATCACGCTAGGAGCACGACAGGTCGTACCGTTCCCTAACAGTCTCATTGGGACACAAATGAAGCCGGGGCGACGAAAAACAATCCGGACATGGATAATCACTGTGGGGACCTAACAATGACGCCAAAAGCCTCCAAATGGGCGCTGTATGACCAACGCAGTCGATGCGCCCGTAAGCCCAAATAACCAACCAACCAAAAGCCTCCAAAACGTGTTGGACGCCCAAAAAGTGTCGAGGTCGCCAAAACTCGCCCTAGGGATCCAAGCAAATGACGTCGGGTCACAAAAGATTGCATTTGGCAAAAAAAAGTCGCGTCGCAGCCCTTGAAAATCACACCGGGGGCCCAAAAGATCGCGCCAGGCCCCAAAAGTTGCAGCTGCCATAACAAATAAATTCGCAACCGGAATGTCACTCTACGGCCTCAAATGTCGGGTCAGTTCCCAAAAACCCGTTGGGCACCGGAAAAAACGTGTCAGGGCATCGAGAAAAAAATCGCACGATCGAACGAAGAACGAAGAATCGTACCGGGACCCAAAATATCACATAAGGCCCTTTAAACAGATATATCTCGATGTCCAAAAAGTTCACACCGAGACTCGATCGAATCGACCCCAGCACCGGTAAATTAAGAACAGGTCAGGACAGAATTACCCGGAGGGCTTTTACACTCCGAAAGGTGCCATCGGCTGAAAAAAAAACCTTCGGTGGCCGCAGTGGCATATCAAAGGGGCCCTCTCTCCCCTCTGTCCTAAGAGGGATAAGCTCCCAAGAATCGTGCCGGGGCCCCAAAAGGTCGCGCTGGGGCCACACAAATTCGCATCGGTCCACCAGAATTCGCGCAGGGGACTGACCTGATAAATACGATGGGCCCAGAAAACTCGCTCCGAGGCCTGAAAATCTGCAACAGGAACCGCCGAGATCGCGTTGGGGTCACAGCTAAGTACAACGCTCCCGCAAACTCGAACCGGTTCCCCAAATATCACGTTCGGAACCCACAATTCCCATCGGTAGTCCCAAAAATTTGGTCTGGGCATCAAACATTCACGTCGGGGCTCCCAAAAATTGGCCTCTAGGGCCCCCACAAAAAATCAAGCCGGAGCATTCCAAAATAAGGAGGATTCAAAAAATAACTGCCCGGATCAGGAAAATGGCTCTGGAACACCAAACATATCATCAGATGCCTTCACAAATCGGGTACGGTCCAGAAAAACATACCGGAGCTCGAAAAAAAAACGAGGTGAGATACAAAAACATGGCGTAAGGGGCTCGAAAAATCATGCCGGATTCGGACTTCGAAGAAAATTCAGAAGAGATCCACAAAAATCTCGTTGAGCCCAGGAAACTAGCGTTGGGTACCCGGAACCACGCGCCTGGGCGCGATAAGTCGCTCTGGGACCCAGACAATTCGCACCGAAGCCCCAAAATTGCACTCGGGCTCCACAAATGTGCATCAGAAGCCCCAAACAAACACAGCGGGACCCTAAGAGCACAACGGGGGTCGAAAGTGCAACTGGCCCTCCAAAGCGCACAGTCTCGCAAAAAGCGACAGAGCCTTAAACATGCGTTGCAGCCTTAAATAAACATACCAGGAGCTCTAAAAAAATAAACCTGAAGTCTCAAGGCACACAGGGGCCATGCGGCTGCACAAGGGCCTGAAAAAGACGCTCGGGCCGCAAAAAGCAGCATGGTCACAAAACGAACAAAACACCGAGCACTAAATAAACACATCTGGATCTTTGAAAGCGACACCTAAAAAATCATCGGTGCACAAAAAAGCAACAAACCCTAAAACGAGCAAGGGTTTCGAAAATGTGTTGGGCTCCTAACAAAAATGGATTGAAGCCCAAAGACACATCCGTAGACGAAGAAAGACGAAACGGGTAAAAAAAAGAACACTGAGGCAGGGCCTCGGTCCGGTAGCCAATCTGGGAGCATATTTAATCAAAGATATGAGGTGCATCAAAGCTCAGCGGGTATCCGCATTTCTTAACCACCATAAAATGTTGGAAATAGGGAACTAGTGATCGAATTTAATTAATCGAATTTTCGCAGCGAACGTCCATACGAAGCATTCCATCACGTCAAATATGGCGCAAGTCTATCATGTGGCAGCAATTAGCAACATGTAGCAGGCCTAGCAGAAACCGTAGCATCGCACGAAGTGTGGCGAATGCGCAAGATGGGTGTGCATGTGCACGAACGTTGGCGTCGTGGCGACCGGGCGCTATGAACTGGAATGTCTGAAATCGGGAAATATTACATTTTAAAGTAAAGTATAGGTGTAATTTCAGCAATGTGAGCTGACTTATCAAGGGATACCAAAATAAAACATTCTAACAGGGTGGGGGAGTTAGGGTTGAAATCCGACGAATCAGAAGCGATAGTGGTAGATTATGCCCCTCCGTATGACAATTCAGTTGATCACTGATTATTTTATTTAAAATGGTCCCCTTTGACAAAATAGTGGTCCAAATCCGAGGACTTTTTTAATAGGGTAGGTGGACCCCTCCAAATACGTTTCCGACCCTCCCCCTTGACGCAAATATGGGTACGCCACTGGTCTCCCAATAATTTTCAGAAACATGGGGCAAAGCCAACATTGAGGGGACAAATTCCCCTCACAAGCATACAAAACAGCACCGATGTCCGATACAAATTGGGAGGAATGATGTTTATAAATGCATTTTCTTCCTACAAACTTGTCTTCTGTGATTACAGCCTGAATGATTAAAGCTTCCCAGCTTCAATATCTTCTCAACGCCGTCATTTACAAAACGGTGCAGCACAGCGAAAACGATGGGCGTGAAGGCGTGAAATTTGAAAAGTTTTGCAATATTTCTGCATTGCCATTGTTGCGTTGTTGCATTGTCATTTATGCACGTTCGTTCAATGCTTGTTCTTGCCGTGAATTTATTTGCTGAGGATTTATTATTTTAGCTTGTATGCCAGGTGCCTTACAGCCAGCAGCAAATGTTATAAAAATAAATAAATCCCCTAAGATGGCGATAAGAAAACCAATTCAATCCACTTCTCGTTATCATCTTCGCGAAATTATCGTCCTAGGACCGAAAAATGATCGTGTAAGCTTACTTATGACATCAAGCTGGTGGGAATGACTAACAGTAGTGGTGAGTCTAGCTATATTCAGTTAGACTTGGTGCACATAGAAGTGGGTTGATCAATGGGATATATCTTTAAGACCAGCCCCGCCAGCTCGCTGGAATCTAGAGGCCACCGAAAGATTCTTCTGGTCTAGAAAGCATTGGAGACATTGATTTGTTTTGGCACTTAGGTATTTATCTACATTTACTTATTTATACCTTGGCATGGCTCAGTTCTCAGCGAAAAAAAGATTATTGCTATTGCGTTTTACGTAAATGATGCACCATGCCAAGAACACACAAGACATCAATATGAAATCATGTTTCCCATTCTTGAACCATATCAAGAGCTTAAAAAAATAGGAGACCCTTTCGGGGAGCAGGAGGCCCCTTTCAGCATTGCCCCCTGAAGAATTTCGTGGCGACGCCACTGCCTGTATCTCTTACGTATAATTGGCATACGTACATCTGCGCTAATGTACATTTGCGTACGTACGTTTGCCACACGTACATTTGCTTTGCGTACATTTGTCCGGTTACACAAGACGTACACGGCAGCGACGTCCAGCGAGTTCGCATGAACTACCAACTAGGTCGTGAGGCGCTAGGCCCCAACGCATCAATACCGACTACACTTTGACAATGCATATAATTGTTTGTGGAAGGAGTGCTACCATTAATCCGGAATTGCGTGTCACTTGCTGATTGGCTGATTAGCGGTTGCTTTACATGGGTGCCAGTTTATAGGGGTATTGTTGAAGGGGCACCTGGCATAAAGGGGAAAAAGTATGGTAATTATTTCATCACTCCTCTTTGCTTCACCCTTGCCCGATAGTATCGATCCTCCACTGTTTTATTCAGCCCCGCAGGTGATACCCAACTGCCAAAGTCGACGATCAGCCGGCCGGCCGCTGATTGATTAACCTGCGCGCATGCGCGCCAGCCGTGTTGACGTTTCCCGACGACATTCCGGCGCGACGGCGTCGACGGCGAGTGCGTCGGCGGCGGCGCGCGCGATGGCGGTGCTGGTGGCGCGGGCACGGCCGGCCCGACAGCATGGGCGTCATCACCGAGAGAGAGTCGCGCAGTCGGAGCGGCGACCGTGCCAAGGCAGAGGTGCGGAGGACCACCTCGCAGGACGGCGTGCGATTCGGTCGGCCACCTTCAGCGGCGAGAGCACCCTGCCTGGCTCGCGAGGAAGGTCGGTGATGCTGGATCGCGTGTTGGGTTCTGGCTCCGGGCCTGGCTAACGCAAGGGAGACCGACATTGGGACATTGGGACGCCGGTCATCGCGTTTCCTTCAGAACGTTTTACCCTTGTGTTCAGAGTTGAGCCTATCTTTCAAGTTCGACTCCTGGTGGCCCGGAAGTCCGTTCTGACCTCATGCAGGCACGCCTGTTTCGACTGACGTTGCGCATGCCCGTTCCAAAGTTCAATCTACGACAGCAACCCCAGTATTCGTCTCGCAAGGTTCAAGTCACCTCTTTCGTGTTTCTACCGACAATATTCGACCTGTTTATTTTGATTGTTGCTAAGTTTCGATGCTCAAGTCCATGAATAGCATCTTTCGTACATAGTTACGAAGATCCGTATTTCTGGTTGCATTGGGTCGATTTTAGCATTGTGCAATACAATGCAATCGGTCGAAATGCAAATATTATATATATATATATATATATATATATATATATATATAGACATATATATATATATATATATATATATATATATATATATATATATATATATATATATATATATATATATATATATATATATATATATATATATATATATATATATATATATATATATATATATATATATATATATATATATATATATATATATATATATATATATATATATATATATATATATATAGTGTGTGAGAGAGAGAGAGAGAGAGAGAGAGAGAGAGAGAGAGAGAGAGAGAGAGAGAGAGAGAGAGAGAGAGAGAGAGAGAGAGAGAGAGAGAGAGAGAGAGAGAGAGAGAGAGAGAGAGAGGGGGAGACAGGGACAAGGTGAGAGAGAGCAGGAGAGAAAACTTGCAAGTTATGGGGTGCTGCATTTGCACGGATTGCCAAGATAGTCTTTTTTGTTTCCTCTGAAGCTCTCATAGCCGTGTATGCGTGTGTGGGTCACTTCAATGTCGTACACGGTAGCCCTGATAACCGTGTATGCATTAACGGGT